>OVBE01000352.1:0-47560 GCA_900406425.1 Iberis pinnata
AAAAATTTGTCGGAAAAAAAAAAAAAAAAAGATAAACTTTATCAAATGAACCCATTTGATGAAGCATAACTGTTTGTTTAAGAATATTCTCTCTTTTTTTAATCTTTATTTGTTATTAATATATATAAGAACTAAAAGATCCAAACAAAACCTTACATTTGTTGAGATTCTTCTATATTTATGAACCTAAAAATCAACAAAAGTCTAGCCCCCAAAAAATTTAAAAACTCTGTTCTGCAATAAAATATCAATAGAGTCCAAAATCATAACCATCCTCTTCTTCTTCCTCTTCATAAAGTTTCTCATCATTTAGAAAAGCTGAGTTCATGTCATATGATTCAACATAGCCTTCTTCTTCTTCATCCTCTTCAGCTTCAACTTCAACTTCACCATTATTATGATCAGTAATCTCAATTTCTTTCTTCTCTTCCTTCTTATTCTCCATTACTGTCTCAGTTTTCAATTTTTTCGACGATTCCTCAGATGGCTGAAAGAAGAAATGAGAAGAGACCAAAAATACATTCAGATCTGAAATATGAGAATCTAAGGACAAAACACACTTACTGATGTCTCAAAGAGCTCCTCCAAAGCATCATAGTTGATTAATCCACTAATTCTCTGTTTAAGAGTTCAAGATTCAAGTCAGAAACGTAATAAATATTACTCAAGACCTTCCAAAACAACCAGAGGGTTCTGTTTTGGACTCAGCTCAGTCTTTAAACAAGCCCAAACAACAAGACCTTTCAAAACAACCAGAGGGTTCCGTTTTGGAAGGTTTTGAGCAATAATAAAGACATCTAAGAAGAGAAAGATGTTTGAACCTTTTTATCAAGTGTTCTGCGAACAGCTTCCATGGCTGTAGCTGGAGGAGGAGCATTCTTTGCTTCTTCAGCACGTTTCTGTTGCTTTTCCTATATAACACAATCAGATTTTGATTAAGAAAAACCGATTCAGATACTTTGAAAAAGGTTCAAAATCGAGTCACCTTTCTAGATTTTGATACAGCAGCTTTAGAAGCTTCAACAAGCTTTCTTGCATGTTCTGGGCAATTTGAGTTGCTTGCTTTCAAAGCATCATTAACTGCCTTTAGCGCTGCTTCCTTTGCTGCTTGTTCCTATAAAGCAAATGTATTATTTGTTAAGCTTAATGATCTCACTTAGGGCTGGGAATCGGGTCGGTTCGGAACGGGTCGGAAATTTTGGTTTTCGGTTATTTCGGTTTTTGGATATGTGTTCCGAATTGAACCAAAAAAAATTTCGATTCGGTTCAGAAATCGGTTCGGTTTTTGTTTTTGAAATTCGGTTCATTTTTGCTTATTTTTTCGGTTTTTTCGGTTTTTTTCGGGTTTTCGGTTATTTTCACATATTTTGGTTCGGTTTTTTTGTTTTTTCGGTTATCGGTTACCCGAATTGTTTTTTATTTTGTGCCGATCGGTTTACAAAAAATATTTCGGTTCGGTTCGGTTCGGAAATTTCGGTTCGGTTTTTATTCCCAGCCCTAATCTCACTAATCACAAGATAAATGATATAGCCTCTGAAATAACCTCAAGGTATTCTTTATTCATTTCTTCCCATATGATCTTCTTATAGATCTTTTCCTCCTCATTGTTAATATAGCCATCCACCTTGATGATAGTAAAATATTACGATCAACAATGAAATTTAAGTGAGATTGTAGTAAGAAGTAAAATAATTACTTACCTCATCATCATTGATATCAGAAAAGTTGCCTGATTCATCTGAAGCTTCAAAATGTTCATCAGCACCATCTTTATTTTGTTCACCTTTCTCTGCCACACAGCACAAAATGATTCTTAACTGCTCAAATGGTTAGCAAACAACTTAAACCTGATTAGAATTAGATAGCAGTTGCACTCACCTGAACATTGTTTTTCGCTTTTGCTCACATTGCAATAGTGTGGTTCCTTCTCAGACTGTCGAAAGTTTGAAGCATAAGATTCCAGTTAAAATGAAAAAACTTCAACAAGCTTTCTATACAGGTGTTTTGAGGACGAATGAAAAATTAATACCAGTGAACTTACATTAAGTTGTTCATCGTGGTTTAAACTACCAATAGATTCCTCGTTTTCTTTTCGAGCTGCTGCTTTTTCCATTCTCTCTTTCTCTGCGCGTTGGAAAGCAGGAGGATCGGATCCACCAACAAGTCCACCAGAAACTTTTATAAACTGCACAAGAAAATTGGGAAACAAAATGAAGCTGATGATTGCCAACTCTTGGAGCCATTTGTAAAGGACTCGAACATTCGAAATTGCGTAAACAAAAGAAGACGAAAAGACACAAATCAGGCATAATATAAGAGACCTACATCTTTGTAACAGTCCTCACAAAGTCCATATGCATAAGGTTTACAATCCTTATGTTCCTGATGCATGCAGAGCATGCTCTTTATTTTAGAATCTGTTCTTATGGGAAAAGATCTTTTATCCATCTCCCTTTCTCTTTCTGTCAGCTCATCAACCTATAGCCATACCAATACACCCGTTCAAAAAAAAAAAATGTACATAATTATTCAAGATATGAAGGATGATACGATCAGTTAGAGAACAATTCTACAAGCCATAACTCACATTTAAACTTCCAGACTCTGTATTTCCAAATTCAATCAATCGTTTGGTTAAAGTTGCTTCACATATATGCACAACTTTGACCTGAAATGTTTAGAAAACACACAACTCAGCTTTAAATTAGTCAAAATTAGAGGCTAAACTGTCTTTCTTCTGATCTTCAACAATTTATTTTATAGACTAAATCATATCTTACAATATCTGCCTTAGAGCACTTGATACCGTGGGCAAGTGCAGCTGTGTAAAGTGCTGCTCCACATATTCCACTAGGTTTACGGCCAGTCTGCAAGCCATTTAAATGGCCATATATTAACACAAGGCACAATAAATAACTAACGATAAGACAAAGGGTACATAGGAAACGTATCAACAAGCAAAAAGTTCATACCTGGATCCAGTCTCTCTTCATACTAGCTATAATGTCTCTAGCAGTTGATGCGACTTTATTATTAGCTTGTTTCAATAAGACTGCAACCGTATGATTGAAACACATAGGCTAGGTCAAGTACTCTATATAAATATTTATTTCTTGGATGATGTTCTAAGCAACTATAGAAAGTACCAAAACCGTCCAACAGTAGTAAATGTCAGCACCAACCAAATGGAAGCCAAAAGGCTGAAATACTTACTGGTTGAGAATCGAGGAAGGAAGATTGAAGGATCAACAAGCTTTTCATAATTCCGGTTTTCAGCAATGTACAACATTTCACATAGTTGCAAGTATACAGAACCTAGCTCATAACTGCACAAGATTATATGAAACCAGACAGAGCAAAGCCTGAATTACGTTGCTTGGACCAGAGGAGTCACCGCAATAGACTTAACAGGTAATTAGGCTACCAAAGAAATATATAGACCAATATGGAAATGAAAAAGAAAAAAAAAACTAATCTTACACGCTAACTCGAAGGTAGCTTGAAAAATCAATGAGAAGATACGGAGCGTCCTTTTCCCTACAAATAAAGCAAGCTTTTGGGTCAAAATACAGTCAACGAACCAGTAGCATAAACTACAATGGTATTTTAAAGAGAAAACAAAACTAGGGGAGCGACAACACCTTTACTAGGAACCTAACCTGCAAGTCAAGTATAGACAGGAAGCCTGTACTAGTTCGGTTCTACGGCCTTTAGTAAAATTTTGCTCAACTGCCATCTTCAGAAGATAAATTGAGTTTAAAAAAGCAGTTTTCAAGTCCTAACAATATAATATTAAAAAAAATCATGTAAACCAAACATACTGTAAAGAATCGAGTTGCCATGTCAATCAAATCATCTCTTTGATCACCAATTCCCAAGGCATCTCTCAAATTCATAAACTCATCTCTAGCTGCAAAAAATTTTAAGGTTTTGTCAGAGCAAGTTACAAGGATCATATTTCCATTAACATCAGGTGACTAATAATGCAGATGCAATAGTTTTCCAAAACAGTCACATGGCCTCAATTTTGGCAGGAGATCAAATGATGAGAAATGAAGAATAGTGAGTACGCAACCTAGGAAACTATTGAACTAAAACGCTTCAAATGCAGTAACAATAAGAGGTGGCTGTACACTGGACTATATGAGTCAATTCTAAGATTTAGGCCAGCAGTGAGTAAAGAATCATATACCGACAAAAGGAATACCTATTCTAATTCTCCTTTCACGTGAGCTTGAAATCCCACTCTGAACACTCCTCACTATGTTACCAGACGCTTGGCTCTGTATGAAAACAGATTATGCAAAACCAAAAGTTAAAGGAGTATCATTCTCAGATAACTCTATATATCACTAAAGAGAAAGCAATCTTGAAATCCATTTTCTTTTCTATTAGGATATTTTGGTTTGTTCTAGCGAATAAGCTCAATCACATTCTGCAAAACCAATAGCCATCGAAAAACTCCCCAGAAAACTTCGAAACTTATATCTAATCTCGAGGTAAAGGTCAAGCTAATACTCACTAGACTACTAACCATCAAAGAGTTTCAAACTTCTCATACAAACTCCACAGAACATATAATATTATAATCTAAGCAGAGATTTGACAATAATACAAGATTAATCTCCAATACAAATTATCATGTCTCTCTAACCTTGCATAGTACCAATCACATTCTGCAAACCAATAGACATCAAAAACATCCCAAGAAAACTTCGAAACTTAAACCTAAATCACAGATAGGTTGTACCTGTCCAGCAGCGTTCTTAACGAATGTAACTTCAGTAGAAAAATTGTAATTCTCCAATATCCTTCCACACAAATTACACGCCCTGCAAAATTCACAAAAACACATCGAATTAGCTATAAAACCACAAAACGAACCCAAACTAAACCCCTAAACAGCTTACAATGCACCATCGTAAGGCCGTATTCCGGGAACGGTTTTAGAACAATGGTTACACCACACCATGGCTCCGTAATTCACGAAACTTAGAGCTTAGCTAGAACTACGGATCCAAAAACTCAGAGATTAAGCTTCAATCGATTCGAAATAACAGCTTCTAGCCTTACTGTTCAACAAAGAGAAAATTCAGATTATGTATTGAGATAGAAGTTTTCTTCTACGCGATCGTGTCACGAAGAATCAGTGAATACATAACATACCGATTCGAGCTTCAACGGCGGCAGCCGCGGAAGAAAGCGAATCTAAAACCTTTTCTCCGGTATGCGATTACGACGGATCGAACTCGCGACCTAGGTTTAAGGGAAAATAAAATAAAATGGTGGACTGTTTCTTAGGGCTAACAGTCAAATAAATCACTAAGATAAATTAAACCGGAAAGAATTAAACCAATAAATTCAATTTGGTTCGGCTTGGCCATTTTTTAAACCAAAACCAGAAAGAAACTCTTTGTTAATTTTAAGAATAAATTTCATAAAGTAAAATGGATAATTATGAAAATACTGTAAGAATATAGATAGATTTATATACCTATCTTATAAAATAAAAACATAGTAAAATCTTGACATATTTATTTACTGATTAATATTTTACTGATTAATATATTATTTAAATATAAAAATATGTAAATAATTAGTTAAACACATTTTTTACAGTTTTAATAGTATTACATAGACAATAATTTTGACATATAGTTATTTTGACATTAGTATAAAAACTTACATACTTATTGAATAAACTATGTAAGTTTGTAAATATGTGTATGCATACTTATTATATAATTTTTATATAAAAAAAATTTACCAGATAATTTTTCTATGATTAATATGTGAATAAATTAGTTAGATTGGTTGTTAGGTAGTTAAACCAGTTAATTGGTTAGATTGGTTGTGATACTAGTTCAGTTTGTTTATAAGTGTCTTGTACCAGACTTTATTGGTTTAATGAAAATTGTTCCAAATATCCTTCGCAATAGACAAGAAAAGCAAAGATTGGCCTATGTTCTTAGAGACAGAATTGAGTAACCAAGTAATGACCATATCGTTACACCTAGACCAACTTCATGCATCTCTATGCGTATAAAGTGGTTTAGGGATCGTACCGTCTATGAAATCGAGCTTGTTGTGCACATTAAGGGCCATACGGATTGATATGCGCCAAGAATGAAACTCTGCACCAGATGTGAGCCGATCTGAGACTAAAACAAGACTAGCATGATCAAAACTATGCACGAACTAAGGATTGTTATAATGATCCACCGATTGAGTAACACACGGAGGAATCATTGTATCATTAGATGAAGAAGAGTTGTCTGCCACTTTATCATGTCACTACAGCAAATCAGCATGCTGATATCCTCACCAAGCGTTTTCAACCGGGACCTTTTCATCACATACTCAAGAAACTCTCTATTTCAAGCATATATAATCCACAAGTTCTTGATTCTTAGGCTTGGGGGGGGGGGGGTTTAGATGATTAATATGGGAATAAATTGGTTAGATTGGTTGTTAGGTAGTTAAACCAGTTAATTGGTTATATTGGTTGGTATACTAGTTCAATTTGTATATAAGTGTGTTATAGCTTCAAGCTATCGAAAATAATAATTCTTGGACTGTTGAATCACTTCCACCTAGGAAGAATGTTGTTGGTTGTAAGTGGGTCTTTAAGATCAAATATAATGCATATGGATTTGTTGAAAGATATAAGCTCAGACTTGTAGCAAAGGGTTACACTCAATAGGAGAGAGTTGAGTTCACTGACACTTTTTCTCATATGGCTAAACTGGCCAGTGTAAAATTGTTGCTTGGACTTGCTGCAATCAAAGGTTGGAGCCTTAGCCAACTAGATGTTTCAAATGCTTTCCTACATGGAGAGTTAGATGAGGAGATATACATAAGTCTACCTCAATGTTATACATCCTCAACTGATACTCTACCATCTAATCGTGTTTGTAGATTGCAAAAATATATCTATGGTTTAAAACAGGCTTCACGACAATGGTATCATTGTCTGTGTAAGGTTCTTCTCAAGGCTGGTTTTGAACAATTCTCTGTTGATCACAACATCACTTTCACGGCTGTTCTTGTCTATGTAGATGACATTATGATTGCTAGCAATTCACAAGAGGATGTTCAGTTTGTTAAAGATTCATTACGGCAACAATTCAAGATCAAGGATTTAGGTCCTCTTCAATTCTTTCTTGGTCTGGAAATAGCCAGAAACAAAGAAGGCATCAGTGTTTGTCAAAAGAAATATGCTCTCAACCTCCTTACTGATGTTGGTCTTCTTGGCTGTAAACCTGCCTCTACACCTATGGATTCAAAAATTCATCTTAGCAAAGATTCAGGTACTCTTCTTGCTGATGCAAAACCATACAGAACTCTTAATGGGAGGCTGCTATATCTTACAATAACAAGACCAAATATAACCTATGATGTACATCACTTGAGTCAATATATCTCTGCTCTTACTGATGTGCATCTTCAGGCAGCTCACAGGGTTTTAAGATACCTGAAATCTAACCTAGGTCAAGGTCTTTTCTATTCTGTACAATCAGAAATATGTCTCAATGCATTCTGTGATGCAGATTGGGCAACCTGTCCAGACACAAGGAGATCTATCACAAGCTACTGTGTTTATTTAGGACAGTCCTTGATCACTTGGAAGTCCAAGAAACATGACATAGTCAGTCGTAGTAGTACTGAATCTGAGTACAGAAGCATGGCTAATGTAACCAGTGAATTTTTGTGGTTGCAGCAGGTTTTAAATGACTTAAAGATTCAGGTTCAGTCAAAGGCAAAGCTCTTTTGTGATAGTAAATCGGCTATCTACATTGCTACCAATCCGGTATTCCATGAAAGAACCAAACACATAGAATCAGATTGTAACAAAGTTAGAGATCAATTGAAGAATGGTTTCCTGCAACTTTATCATGTCACTACAGCAAATCAGCATGTTGATATCCTCACCAAGCCTTTACAACCAGGACCTTTTCATCACATACTCAAGAAGCTCTCTATTTCAAGCCTATATCATCCACAAGTTCTTGATTCTTAGGCTTGAGGAGGGTATTAGATGATTAATATATGAATAAATTGGTTAGATTGGTTGTTAGGTAGTTAAACCGATTCATTGGTTAGATTGGTTGTTATACTGGTTCAATTTGTATAGAAGTGTGTTGTACCAGACTCTATTGGTTTAATGAAAATTGTTTTGTTTTTTTCCTCTTTCCATTTTGAGAACTTCAATATATTTTGCAAAACTATGAATTTTCGTAAAGTTATGTAAATTTAATTTTTTGTTATATAGTTTTTTGTGTAATTTTTTTTTCTAATTTCTTTCACACCTTCATATATATGTATATATATAATTTTTCATATAACTGTCATACATATTTATTTTAATATAAAAATAGACTAGATAAATGTGTAATCAAACTTAAAATGAAAAAAATGAAAAATTGTGTTATTGTTCTCATGAGAATTGAATTTCACTGAATTATCAGTGAGCAACACAATAATAAGTTGCTCCTGAAAGTCATATATTAACATAATTGTTTGGTTTTCTTTTCAATGTAATTTTAACTTTTTAAAGTTACTGTAAAATAGGATAAGAACCACATATGTTGTTAATAAATTGACATGGACGTTTTCAAATCATTAGTACTTATTGTGAATTCAGAGACAAACGTATAATAGGTTTTCCTTAATTATTCAAGTTACAGAGAGTTTACATTATATACTCAGCGATAAGATATTATGAATTAGTCTAAGCCCATGTACAACATCGATTGCCTTATAGGCCCAATACTCCCCCTCAAGGTGGAGTGTGCACATCGTAAACACCCAACTTGAGCACAAAAGCTTCAAATTCCTTCTTACCGAGGGCCTTAGTCATGATATCAGCAAGTTGTAAGGTTGAGGAGACATGCTTGGTCGCAATTGTACCGCGTGCAATTTCGTCTCGAATGAAATGACAATCCATTCCGACGTGTTTAGTACGAGCGTGAAACACGGGATTCGTAGCAAGATTAATAGCAGAGAGGCTGTCGGAGTGTAGATTGATTGGTCTGTCACAAACAATGCCGAGAGTCGGAAGTAAGTCTTTGAGCCACATTAACTCGCATACCGTATCAGCCATTGCACGATATTCGGCTTCAGCTGAGGAACGAGATACAACATCTTGCTTACGCGTTTTCCACGAAATCGGAGAACCACCTAATTGGATGAACCAACCTGTTACCGAGCGTCGTGTAAGAGGACACGAACCCCAATCGGCATCACACCATGCCGAGACAACAAGAGGTGTATGAGCTCGAAGTAGAAGACCTTGTCCCGGTTGATTCTTGATGTACTTAACCACTCGAAGTGCCGCATGCCAATGAGTTAAATTTGGTTTCGCCATGAATTGAGAAAGCAAATGAATAGAGTAGGATAATTCAGGCCTTGTAACACTTAAATAGATTAACCGTCCAATAAGTCGGCGATAACGAGAAGAATCAGGAAGAACGTCACCGGTGGCCAGCGCGAGTTTCTGATTCTGTTCAAGAGGAAAGGACAAAGGCTTGACAGCCGAGAGTCCATGTTCTTCAATGATTTCCATCGCGTATTTGCGTTGAGAAAGATAGATACCAGTGGGATTACGGAGCACTTCAATCCCGAGAAAATACCGGAGTACTCCCAAATCTTTCATATGAAAGCAAGAGCTTAGATAGGCTTTAAAATCTGTAATAGCTCGGATAGAATTCCCCGTAATAATTAAATCGTCGACATAAACGAGCACATGTAGACGAGTCTTGTCCTTGGCATAGATGAAAAGTGAATAATCAGAGAAGTTTTGTACAAAACCAAATCTCGTAAGTGCTTCTCCGAGCTTTGCAAACCAACATCGCGGAGCTTGTCGAAGACCGTAAAGAGATTTCTGAAGTTTACATACCTTGAAATTGTCACTTGTTCGGAAACCCGGGGGAAATTGCATATAAACTTCTTCCGTCAAATCGCCATGGAGAAAAGCATTGTGCACATCCATTTGATGTACTTGCCAATCTAATGAAGCGGCTTGTTGGAGAAACGTCCGAACGGTGACCATTTTAGCAACCGGAGCAAAGGTATCGGTAAAATCAACGCCTTCGGTTTGATGATTCCCAAGAACAACTAACCGAGCTTTGTATCGTTCTAGGGAACCATCTGCGTTAAGCTTGACACGGTAGACCCATTTGCAACCAAGAGCCCGTTTACCGGATGGCAAATCTTCAACAGTCCAAGTGTTGTTCTGTTCAAGAGACTGTATTTCCTCTGCCATAGCGATACGCCAATGTTGATGTTGAACCGCATCATTGTAATGACGAGGTTCGGGATAGGTGGAGACAGCCATGACATAAGTGTTGTATGTCTTGGAGAATCTTGGATTAAAAATATGAAGATGAGAGGAAGACTGTTTTGCAGAGACAGAAGCTTGATGAAGAACATTGGTGATGTAATCATCAAACTTGGTGGGTGGCTTTCGAATTCTATGACCTCGGCCAAGAAGGGAAGTATCAGATTGTATATGAGATGGTGATGACTCAGTGGAAAGCACAGTTGGTGAAGAGGAAACGTTCTGATCAGAGACAGATGGTGTAGCAGATTCAGAGGATACTTGAATGGGAGTTGGTGTAGCTGTCTCGGTTGGTGTTGCTGTCTCAGTTGGTGGTGCTGGAAGAGGAGTAGCTGTAGCTGCAGGTATAATTGCAGGTTGTTGAATGACTGCAGACGTAGGTAAAGGAGAGGACAAATCATCATCACAATTATATGGTACAGGGGCTGAAAAATCAGCAGATGGTGAAGACAAAATCTGTGGAATTTTGGAGTATGGAAATTCTTGTTCCAAGAAGATTACATCACGTGAAACTGAGACTTTACCAGTGGTTAGATTAAAAATTCTCCATCCTTTTTGTGCAAAAGGATAACCAATAAACACAGACTTATGACTTCGAGGTTCGAACTTGTCACCGCCATGGCGTTGATTATGAACATAACAAGCGCAACCGAAAACGCGAATATGATTGACCGGTGGAGGACGATCATAAAGCATTTGAAACGGCGTTTTTCCACCCAGCAATTTAGTCGGAGTTCGGTTAATTAAATAGGCTGCTGTTAAGGAGCAATATCCCCAAAATTCAACGGGTAATGAAGCTTGAAACCGTAAAGCTCGAGCTACGTTGAGAATGTGACGATGTTTGCGTTCAACTTTGCCATTTTGCTGCGGCGTGCCTACACATGACGTCTCATGAATAATGCCTTGTTGTGCAAAATATTGTTTCAAACATAGAAACTCAGAACCATTATCACTTCGAATTGTCTTAACCTGCTTCATAAACTGCCGAGAAACCAAACTGATGAAGTTTTTCAAATGTTCAGGTGCGGTTTGTTTGGATGGAAGAAGATAGATCCAAACGGCACGAGAGTAATCATCAAGGATCGTAAGAAAATAGCGAGAACCACACAAAGCAGTTGTCCGGTATGGACCCCAGAGATCGCAATGAATCAATTCAAAAGCAAAATTGGTCTTAGTAATACTGAGAGGAAAAGAGTCACGAGAGTGTTTAGCTCGAATACAAATATCACATGTCTTGGAATCAAAAGAACTGATGCGAAAATCTGTAAGATTCAACAAATCTAAAGCTGTCGAAGAAGCGTGACCAAAACGTTTGTGCCAAAGACTGCTTGAATCTTCAACAGAAACGTGAAAAGCTGCTGCTTCTTCGAGTTGCTTGAGAAAGTACAGACCATTGGACTGTTTACCCGCTCCAATCAGCATCTTGGTAATGCGGTCCTGGATCACACAAAGTTGATCAGTGAATTGAAAAAGACAACGAAGATCACGAGTAAGCTGTGAGATAGAGACTAAGTGGCATCTAAGCCCATCCACATAGTAAACTCGTTGTAATGTTAGAGCTGAACCAAGTGGAACAGATCCTTGTTTAGTGGAAGTTGTATAACGTCCATCAGGTAGATGAATAAGGACATGAGGCATATCAAATACATTGTGTAGAAAAGCAAGTGTACCGGTCATGTGGTTGGTGGCACCGGTATCAAAAATCCAAGATTCCGTAATGTATTTACCTGATAATTGATCTGATGATGTGGAATTTCTTTCATCTAAAAGGTGAACCAAAGTCTGCCATTGAGTCTTGCTAAGTCCGCTAATTCCCATCTGATCTGCAGAGGTAAGATTTGCGCTATGAATAGAAGGTGAAACACTAACGCTGTGAGCAGAAGCAGCACGAGAACCTTCAGCAAATCGACCCCGAGACTGGTGATTTCCCCGACTGCCAGTGTTGCTGGAATTTGCAGATCGAGAAGCAGAAATTGCAGGCTGCTTTTTCAGAGATTTCTCATCGAACCAGGGTGGATATCCAATGAGACGAAAACAATTTTCAGCAGTGTGACCTTTGCGGCCACAATGGGAACAACAAACATAACTATTGCCGAGATGTTTAGATGCATCAGAGACAGATTTTGAAGTCTGTACGGCAAAGCTTACACCATCGGACCTGTCTTCATGAAGACGACCCATAAACTTCGATTCTTCATATTGAATTAGTGTATTATAAGCCTCTTCCAAGGAGGGCAGTGGAACACGCGAGAGTAAAGCAGATTTAACCGGACCATATATAGTCTCGTCAAGACCCATGAGAAACTGATGCAATTTATCCTCTTCGCGTTCCTTGCGCACCTCATCCATGGTCTTAGCCTGTTGGTAGTCGGCTAAGCTTCTCCAAAGTTGTGTGAGTTTACCGTAATAAGACTCAATAGCTAGTCCTTTTTGACGGCATGTTGCAAGATCAGATTTCAGTCGCTGGACACGTTGTCCATTTTTGACACCGAAACGCTTCTGAATATGTGTCCAAAGTTCATGAGCATCGTCCATGTGAGACATAGTAGTAGATAAGTTCTCATCAATGGTTAACTTCATCCAAGAGACAACAAGAGCATTGTTTGCTGTCCAATCTTCGAAATCTGGAGATTCGGTTGCAGGCTGTGGTATTGTGCCATCTACGAAGCCAAATTTCTTACGTGCTTTAAGTGCTAATCGAAAGTTTGTAGCCCATTCATCATAGTTTGATCCCTTGAGCAACGGTTTGGAGACCAAAATACCCGGATTATCACCCGAAGTAAGATCGTAAGGAGAGATAGTGCGACGAGTTTCTGTAGTCATTGGAAAAAGAAGAAAGAAAACGAGCTTCAACCTTGTAGAAGTGAGGCTGGAGGCTCTGATACCATGTGAATTCAGAGACAAACGTATAATAGGTTTTCCTTAATTATTCAAGTTACAGAGAGTTTACATTATATACTCAGCGATAAGATATTATGAATTAGTCTAAGCCCATGTACAACATCGATTGCCTTATAGGCCCAATACTTATAAATCATAAATATTTGATATGTATTGATCAAAAAAATTAATCGGATATGTTTAGCAGATTACCATATTAGAAAAGATAATTTCTACTAATTATAACTATGTTTATGTGATAGGATCAAATTATAAGAAGAACAAAAAAGATATAAAAAAATATAGTGTGTTTTACATAACCTAATTGAACAACTGTAATATTGCATTATACCTATTTATTCTAGATTGATTATTTTGGAAAAAATCATGAAATAAAAAAAAAATTATGAAAATTCCAGAAGGGACATAAAATTTAAATTATAAACTATATATATATATATATATATTTGGTAATAATTATAGACTATATATTAGAAAACTAAAAATAGTCAAATTGTAACACAGTTATTTTCGATTAAAATATTATTTAAACATCAACATTTTCAATATAAATAAATAGCCAAAATCTTTCTTTCTCTAATAACATTACACATATGCCAAAAATTTGATATAAAAAAACTTGAATTATAATAAGAAATTCTATAAATATTTGTATGTCTAATCTATATATATATATATAAAAAGTTAAGTTTTGCTCTCTCATCCTTAGCCACATCATCACTACATGTATTTAAGTTCTTATTTTCATAATTTGTTAATTAATTTTTAAAAACACATTTACTATATGTTACATATTTAATATAAATAGATAGTTATGAAAGAAACATGAAAAGTTATCGATTTATATTAAATGTGTAATGTATAGTAGATGTATTTTTAAAAATTAATTAACAAATTATGAAAATAAGAACTTAAATACATGTAGTGATGATGTGGCTAAGGATGAGAGAGCAAAACTTAACTTTTTATATATATATATATAGATTAGACATACAAATATTTATAGAATTTCTTATTATAATTCAAGTTTTTTTATATCNACATATATATATATATATATATATATATTTTGATAGTTATGAAAGAAATATGAAAAATCATGTCTTTCCTTTTATTATATCACATAACAAAAAAAACTATATTCACCAAAGAAAAAACAATTATATTAATTTTATGAGTTGTGTTTTTTATGTATTTGAGGTTTTAATAAAACAATGTCTATAAATGATAAACCAAAAATAAAAAATAGACTAAGTATTAAAATATAATTAATAATTTAAACTTAAATTCAAGCAAACTAACATACAAAATATACAACAATAAAAATAAAGTATATAAAACTTCGTAAGTTATATATTGCACATTGTAAACTTATTTATTAGTTTTAGATTAATATTTTTCACTTTTTATTTGAGAAGATATTTGACTAATCACCAACTCACTGTTAGTCAATCATGATTTACACTAATTTAATGTTTTCAATATGATAACCATAATGTGCTACTAAATCATCTCAAATGTTTTTGAAGGGTGTGAATATGACAAAATTAAAACACATCTTTCTATTCAACGTTCAAAATGCATGACTAAATATATTTTTTGTAGTTTATTTATCATGGTTTAAAAATTTAATTGTATTGAATTTCTCAATAAATCATGTCATAGTAAATTTTATGAAATTATATCACGAATGTATCTAAATAAATGAATTAGAAAAATGTTAAAGAGAATACAAACTAATTACTTAAAAACATATTAAAATTCTCCAAATAAGATATATAAGCGGTCCTATAGACGATTTAGGGCAATGGTTGTATCCTTTTTTGCTTCCATCGCAAGATAGCTTCCATTGGCGAGGCTGCTACCGGTTATGATGGCGTCTTCACCGTCGCCTCATGTTCCTCCTCTTGGTGATCTCCTTGCCGGTTCCCTTGTTGGTTTTGTCATGTGGAATTGTATTGTCAACTTCTCTGATCCTCATACGGATGGTTCAAGTGCCCTTTCACCCTCTATAACAGTGTAGCTTCTGTTACGGTCCCTCATCACGTAGGTTTACTTACGGATGTTAACTCGTAGATTTAAAACATAATAATATGGGTTGTTAAAAACGCTAGATCTGTATGAAATTACTACGAGTAATCATCGTATATTTTGGACAATACAATGTTTAAAATAGTAACTAAAATGTCAATAGATCCGTATGTCCCAAACTCTTTGGGCTTCCAAGCAGGGGGACGAAGAATAGCACCAAGGATGTATGGGGCTTCACATGCTATCAAAAACTTATTTAGGCGAAGAGATACCATATTGTTAGCAGCCCAAAGCAACACATGGAGGCGCTCTTGGTCTTTTGATATAAGTCCAAAAACTGCTCTTCGGCTATGAAGAGTCACTACTCCTTCATCATTCTTGAGAACCCTGCTCCCCCTCCTATTTTCGATCTATTGCACCATGACCAAGCAACATTACATTTGACCCAGGAGGTAAAGGGGCGAGTCTAGACAGAAACTGGCCGAGAGAGGGCATGAGAAGAAGTATGGTTCTAATATTATATAATTCACATTGATTGGCTTGACAAAAGAAAAATCACATTGATTGATACCTGGGAGAGTTCTCATGATTCGTTAGGTTAGAGAAAAACAAATAAGTTGAGAAACTTGAAATCCCATGTTTGCTTCGTTAATTGAGATTCTGATTTAGAATTAGAAGAGTAAGCATTCAAACATCACATTCTAGATTTGTTGAATCAAAGCTTATATGACAGATCCTACAATCTTAGGTCTTTTAACGAAGATGGTAAAACATGTATAATTTAAAACTATTAATTCATGTATTTACTAAACTAATGGAGTTGTTAAGCTCATTAACGTAGTTGGAAAAAAAAAAAATTTTAAATGGTTTGTGAATTAAATTGACAACGGATAAAAATTTGAGAATTAATATAACAACGAAACAAGTTTGTGTATTAAACAGACAAACATTAAAGAGGCTGTGTATTTTTAAGGGTTTTTCCCTATACAACGAATATACAAACATGAAATAATTTGGACATAAGAATAAAATAAGTTTGAACATACAAAAAACTATACAATTAAAATATATACAAACATTGTCTTACAAAATATATAAACATATCCACTAAATGATATGCACTATTGAAAAATATATACATTAACTCAAACATCAAAATGCATTATTGCTAAAAATTTATATGTAATAGTTCAAACAATAATAGTTATACTCTTATAAGTGTATTGTTTGCTTTAAAATTACTAGCTTCTCACTTTCTTAGAACATGTATTATAGTATGATGAAAAACACGATTTCAATCTAACTAATCTAAAGTTAAATAGTTTTGATGAGTGGCGGACATACATATGAAATAAGGGGTTCAATTGAACCCAGTAAAAATTATAAAATCTTTAACGATTATAAAAAATATTGTTAAATGACACCATTTACTCTTTGATTTGAACCCTTATTATTTAACATTTCACTTGAAAGAAGAGAAGCACTTATTCATTACTTTTTTAGTTTTCACATAATATAACATATAATGTAAAATAAGCAAAAAGTCCAACGTTTACACAATATATTAGTTATAATGGTATAATATGTGTGCTTTTTGTAATCTCTATCAAATGCGACTAAATAATGATTTAAAACCTAATAATTATATTTGTGAAACAAAAAAATTTCTTTAATATTTTCTTAAAAATTCAAATTTATTTGGTATTTTTATGATGTATAAGTTAAAAATTCTTTTATAATTTTTGATATTTGTAAACTAAATAATTTTTAGTAGTTTTTTAATACATAATAAGAGTGGGAGATTGTGACTTTTAATCTCTCTTCAAGGTGAATTTTTTAATGAGTTTAAAGTGTGTTACCATATTCGAGTGAGCAATAATGATTTACTAATTTTACCTAGACCAACAAGGAAACTTTTCTTTGACTCGAAACCATTAGACCATTATCACATGCTAAAAAATTTTTTTATAAAATATTTTATAATTTTGTAAAGTTTTTTTGCACCCGGTAAAAAATATTTCTGGGTTCACCACTGGTTTTGATTAATATTTGAAACATTGGAACTCATATTGCGTAAGAAGCATAAAAGACATAAGCAATATATTGATCTATAAGCAATATATCTTAAAATTGAACATTATGTAATTTTTTTGTTAACTTACTATTTTTAACTTCTTTTTAGAACGGTACTCAATTTTTTTTTTTTTTTACTTTTATCAAAATTTCTTTCATTTTTCCTCCAAACAATACTTCATCCGTTTCGAATTTCATGTCGTTTTAGAGTTTTGCACACAAATTAAGAAATCTCTATTTTCTATAAAAACACCATTAAATATAAAAACACCATTAAATATTTTAAATCAACCAATAGAAAAAACTCATGCAATTATTCTATTGGTTAAAAAAGTCAAATTCATTTAATTTTTGCATTGAAAAACTAAAACGAATTAGAATTCTCTCTCCACCTCTCTCTCTCTACCCGACTCTCCCTTTCTTCAGATCTAGATCTAGATCTGCCCAAGGGACTTGTGGAGAAGTTGGAGGCGGTGAGCTAAAGTCCTCCTCTTCTCGGCCGGCTCTTCGTGCTCTGCGTCCCCCGGTCCCGTCGGCGACACCAGGGCCGACGGTGATCGCCGTTACCTCTTTGAAACCGGATGCAGTGCTTTCCTCTTCTTCCCTCTTTCAAGCAAATTCATCAGATCTACAAGTGGAGATGGAAGTACTTAGACGGTGCTCTTTTCCGGCCAGCTAAGGGTACGGCGCTGTAGATCGGGAGTCGGTGCGGTTGAAGGTTAAGAGCCTCGAGGCATCTTCTGGGTCTCTCTGTCGGAGGTAAGAGAGGCGGTAGGTGAAGGGTTAAGTTGCGGGGATCATCGGGACTCCGAACCACCGCTAAACCAAGACCAAAGAAGGAGCGGCTCATCCCTGAAGTATCGCCGGAAACCTACTCTTAACGCTCCAACCAAGTCGTGGCTATTTACTCTGACCAGGTTCTCCCTCCCCTCAACACTTGTAGATCTGGTGGGCGGTGGTGATGGTGGCAATCGCTGCTGTCTCGGAAGTCGACGTCGGGCCGCCGTAGGTCTCCTCCGGTGGTTTCTGCAGCCAGCGGCGGCGACAGGATGAAGATGGGTTCTCCATCTCATTCTAGGGTTTTCTTTTTTCTGCTTCTGGGCCCGGGCCAGGGTGGGCTTTCTAAAGCCCAATCCGAATTTGCTTGTATATTGGGTTAAGTTGTGGATTTGTATTTGCAATTGAGCTTGATAAGTTGTAATTGGCATATATCTGGTCTAATAAAACATAAAACCTTTATCAAAAAAAAGAAAAACTAAAACGACACATATTTTGAAACGAAGTTTTTTCTCCAGAACGACAACTAATCTAAAACGGAGGGAGTATGTTATTTGATTTAAGTTTTTTTAACTTCTTTTGAACAATATATAAGTTTTTTTGTTAACTTTTATTTTAATAATACATGATTTTTTTATTTCTTTTTGAATATTTAACATTTTAATGTTTTATGAGATGATATATGTAAAGTAAAAAATAAAAAATAGTTAAATACAATGTTTTTAAAATGTTAGGTCGAAGAAATATGATTTGAGCACTTGAACCATATTTCTTGGGTATGAAATTACTACGAGTTTGGACCGTAACCGAGTTTTTAACACATGAGACTAGTTTTTAGTATGTTATATGAGACTAATTTTGTATTTGAGTACTTGAACCATATTAAATCCCAGATTTAACATTGATCACAATAAGTTTTATGAGATGATTACTCGTAGTAAGTTTATGAAAATAACAATAAATATGATTTGTGTAGAATCTGGGATTAAGATCTCTAACACTCTCTCAAGTTGTATAGTATGAAGATCTGCGATGTTCGATAAAGAATTCAAACTTCTTACGGTTTAAGACCAACTTTATCGCTCGCTCTCCAACCAGTTTCTTAAAAATAAAAAATATTAAATGAGTGGGATGATAGAATCGAGTAGAAATGATTCTACAGAGAGAAATTTCAGATTCGGTTTAAATACACCACATGTCAGCATCTATTGGTTATACTTTTTTTTTGATCGAGTTGCTGTTTTTTTTTTTTAAAGTTTTGGCTTTCGGGTATATGATTCGGTTCCGGTTCTTTGGATCCTAAATTCAAATACTCAATCGATATTTTTTAATATCCGTTTTGTTTTCAATTCGGTTTTTGTCGGTTCCGGATCGATTCGGTTCTATAAGTCGGTTCTGGGTATTTCTGACATGAAGTACCAAAAAAATATCCAAAAATACAAAAAATGCGAAAAAAACTAAAATAGCCGAAATAGTTTAAAACTAAATTACCCAAAGAAAAAATAAAATACCCGAAAATAAAACATACCCAAAAGAGATAAAATATCCAAAATATATAATATGTATATATTTATATATGTAATAATTTATGCAATAATTTTTTAGTTTAATAAAATTAATGTTCAAATATTTTAATTTTTAAAAAATTATGTTCAAATATCTCAAATAAAAAAATAAAAATTAATTTTTAAGAACCAACTAGAAATTCTACCAATAAAGGACACATTATATTAAGTATGAATAAAGTTCTTAATGTAATAAAATAATATTAAAAAAAGTTTAAAAACCCTTTATGTGAATCTACCATAGTGGATGTTCTAAAGGCTTTTGTAAAAATGTTTATTGTGAATTTGTGCGGACATGTGCTAGATTCAGGCTTGGGCATATAAACCGAAATCCGAAATCCGAACCGAAACCAAACCGAAGAAACCGAAACCGAAAATATCTTTCAAATAATCCGAACGGTACCTATATGTCCCTAACCGAATTATCCGAACCGAATCCGAACCAAAAACCGAACGCCCACCCTTAGCTAGATTCTATGTTTACAAAAAGTGTTGTTACGTGGTGACTAATGGGCCTACGAATTTAACCCGTTTGTGAATCGATGGTTAACGCACCACATAAATGGGCCTATTTTAGAACTGAGCCCATTACGTATCTTATAAAATGGGTTCAATGTCTGATGTCTCTCATAACAAAACCCTAATACTTTCTGCTACATTCTTATGCACCGTTCTTCTATGTTTTGTGTTTTTATTTCTATATTTTGAAAAAAGTTTGGTTTTTTTGGGGCAAGGATGAATAATGCTTAATATTTCTGACACCTCTTGTATGAGAAGAGCTTGATAAACTCTTCTTTGAGCAGATTATGCAAAACTCTGACCCTCCTTCCTTTTTTTTTGTTTTCTTTTTCTGATCCGATATAGATTTGGAAATGTTTGATTTATTGGAATTGCTTCATAATGGTGAACTCTCTTGGAGTCAATGTTTTTAAAACCGGACCGGCAACCGAACCAGAAAAATTTTAGGGTCGTAAGTCGATGTGGTCCGACCGGATTCGACCGGGTTTGATTATTTTATTTAAAATTAGATTTATATATATATATATTTAGCAATAAGATAAAATTTTTATAATTTAACTCATACAAATAATAAAATAATCAAAATCATAAATTAAAAGTAGTAAAAAAACATACTATATATGTAACAAAAGAGTTATAAAATGTTAAATTATGGTTTTATACATTATATATTTACGAAAATCTAAATATTTAACGTATTATAATTTTATACACTTAACTAATATATGTCATAAAAAGCATAAAATGTTAAATTATATTTTCATTCATTATACGCATAAAAATATTTTTATTAAAAAATAAAAAATAAAAAATAAAAAACTTGTTGAACCGGGGTTGAATCAACCCGGGTAAACTTCCGGTTCGCGGTTCAACCCGGTTTGACCCCCGGTCCGGTCTAGTTTTAAAAACACTGCTTAGAGTTTAAAGTGAGAGATGTTCAAGTTTCCGGAGCAAAGATAAAATTGGCCAGAATATAACAGCACGGTGTTTTTATTACTATTTTTACAGTGTTACCTGTCTTCTAGTATATATATATTTAATGATTTTAACTGCATTTTTTATGTCACAAATTTATTTATGTTTTGTTTTCTTATTTGATTTCATTTCATCTTTTTGGTGTTTAAACGGTAATTTGCTGAAATTTGAGTTTTAACTTTCTGTGTCAAGCGAGAATTATATTAATTGACTTGAAATGTATTGAAAAACCATACGAAAACAAAATTAAAGCAAACCAAATTGAACCTAAAACTGGATTAGACATTCAAGCTAGTGGAATTGGTATAGAATTGTGAAGAAAAGGTTTCGATTTAGATGAGCCTTACAGCATTTCTAAATGGGCTGTACATGTACCTCGTCATTTATACAAATATAAAGATAAAGTACCTCCCATACCAAAATGAGATTATTTATTCTTTTATTCCTTCAAAATTGTAAAATTTGTGTTTTTTTTTATTAGTTTTTTTTAACAATAAAATCATGTTTTTTGCAATTTGGTATATCCTAGTATAGGGTTGGGTTTTCGGGTATTTGGTTCGATTCAGGGTCCGAACCATTCGGTTTTGGTTCTTCGGTTCCTAAATTTTAATACCTAATATATTCTTTTGATGCAATAGCCTCCATGCTTGTTTACCTAAAAGAGCTTGATTAAAGCTTTGAATGTCTTTGAAATTAAGCCCTCCAAACTCTTTTGGTAAAGCCATTTTATCCCAACCCATCCAATGTATCTCCCTTGCTCCTTTTTGAGAATTCCACCCGTAAGATGCCAAGGCTTAGATTAAACTTTTACAAATTCCTTTTAGCAATCTGAAACACGACATAGCATAAACTGGAAGCGCAAGAGCAACGACTTTAATTAAAATTTCTTTTCCACCTTGGGAAAGATACTTGTTAAACCATCCAGATAATCGTGATTTCAGCCTGTGTATGATGTAATCCAGCAACTTGATTTTTGAGCCTGAAAAAGCTTCAGGCAAACCTAAGTATTGTATGATATTGTATGATATTAATATTTGATGTATATTATAAATTAGTTATATATATTATTATTATTATATCATCGATATATGATAGTAGTTGTATATTTCGTTTTTTCTATAAATGTTGGTTTGCATATATATATATATATAATTAATTTATTATGAATGTGTATATTAATATTTATAACTAAAAAATTATTGTCTTCCTATTTCCAAAATTATATTTAAAATTAGTTAGGTATGATCGATACAATAATATATAGGGGTTGTCAAAAATTCTACAAAAAACCAGGTATACTCAAAAAATACCAGACACTACCAAAAGTTTCAAAAATACAACAAAAATATTATTATTTCAAAAATATTAAAAAATTTGAAATAACTTTAAAACTTTAAATTTAAACTCTAAAATCTCAAAATCAAACCCTACTCACTTCAAACCTAAATCAACTTTATTTAGTGAACCAAAACCCAAAATTTTAAATTTCAAACCCTTAAAATTCACGTTTTATGTTTGTAGCATTTTTGAAAATTGAACTTCTTTTGATGGTTTCAAAGAATTCCTCTAATATATATATATATATATATATATATATAATGTAAATGTAATTTAAATATGAAAAGTTAATTATGTGTACCCAACATCACTAAGATAAACTTTACAAATTTTATAATTAAATCACAAGTTTGATTAAATAAACTTTTTAAACTTTTTAATTAATTTCCCCCAAAAAGCGCAATCTTTCTTTAAAATAAAAAACAAGAAATTATAAACATGTGTAGTCGTTTTTAAATTAAAATTAAGAAACTCAGTGAATTATTTTGAAGAAGAATTATCAGTGAGAAAACAATAATAAGATATCAAATAAACAAATATAAAAAAAATTATCATATCATAACACTAATTAGACATCAAAAATCGCTAAATATTTTCTAAAAAACTTCATATTTTCTAATTAGCTCTTGATTATGGTGCAGATCCAAGTTCATTCATCTTCACCAGGAAGAACAAGAAGTCCTTTCTCTCTCAAAGAAGAAGGTTCATTATAACAAATACTCCACAATGAATCCACAAGATATCTCTCTTCTTTAACAGATTCAAGATCCTCTTGTGACATCAAACTAATTTCTTTGATCCGTTCTTCAAGTAGTTGTCTCAGTTTCTCATCGTCTTTCTCTATACTACTACTTCCACTTTCATCGTTTCTCTCTTTTGCTAGCTCAAGTAGGCCACGAAGAGCAGCTTCTCTTGTTTCAGCATCGTCACTAGACCCGAGATGTATCATTACTTCGAGTTTAGTTCCAATGATCCCACTCTGAAACCAAAAGATAATGTGAAGATTAAGCTAATACTGATCACTAGACTATTAACCATCAAAGAGTTTCAAACTTCTCATACAAACTCCACAAAACATCTAATATTATAATATTCGGATACCCGTTCGGGTTCAGGTTGAGTTTTCTGGTTTTTAGCTAAAGAGGTCTATTCGGATATATAATAGTTTTGGATCGGGTTCGAATATTTTAACTTCGGATTTAGATCCGGTTCAAATATCCGAATTTTTTTTTTTTTAAAACGAGTCAAACCGACTTAAAATTTTGTGGTTTGAATCGATTTAAAATTTTAATTAGTGTTAAACATGTTTAATAATTATTTTTAAATATGATTTTTTCTTCGTTATCCTTATAAATTTATTTGTTTTTTGAAATTTAAATTATTGTACGAAATTGAAGAAGATTGTTTTGTTATACTAATAAACTTAATTATAGCTAGAACCTAATGTATAAATAAATATACACAAGACACACAAAAAACTTATTACTCCACTAAGTTACACAAATTTAAATTTTAAATATATTTCTCCATGAATATATTAATATATACGATAAGAAAGTTATATATAAGTCAAATACCCGTGTTTTGGATATTAATACTCATTTGGGTTCGGTATCCAAAATTCAAAAAAAAAACAAAATTCGTTAAGGTATTCTATAGTTTCGGTTCGGTTCAGTTTAGATTTTTTTTTACGGGTTCGGATTAGGGTTTTTTTGGCTCACCCTTAATAATACCAATCACATTATGCAAACCCATAGACATCAAAAAAACATCTTAGAGAAAACTTCGAAACATAAAAACTAAATAAAAAATAGGTTTAATTATACGTACATATCCAGCAGCATTCTTAACGAATCTAACTTCATTAGAGAAATTGTAATCCTCCAATATCTTTCCACACAAATTACACGCCCTGCAAAAATCACAAAAACACATATCGAATTAGCTATAAACCACAAAACGAAAACAGAAACTGAAAAAAATAAACAAGACGATCGCTTACAATGCACCACCGTAAGGCCGTATTCCGGGAACGTTCCTATAACAATGGCTACACCACACCATAACTCCGTTAAATTCACGAAACTTAGAGTTTTACTAGAACGAACAGAGAAGATCCTGAGATTTTAAAAGCCGCAAGATAAAATAAAAAACATGAAGATGTTCTTAAATTAGAACTTTGAAAATAAGCTAATTCTTAAAGTAAAATTTTGAAAATATAAAATAAACCGCAAGCTCATGTTTTCTCTGTTTGGCCTTAGTACGTGTTCTGAATCCAGAAACTCAAACTTCTATGCGATTGTGTTATGTAGTATCAGTGAATAAATAACATACCGATTCGAGCTTCAACGGCTATGACTGAGGAAGAAAGCGAATCTAAAATCTTTTCTCCGGTATGTAATTACTACGGATCGAACTCTCGACCTAGGTTTAAAGGAAAATAAATTGATGGACTGTTTCACAGTCAAATATATATAGCTTAAACTCTTTCCTTTTTCTTTTAGGAATAAATTTCATAAAATAAATAATTATGAAAAAATTAAATCTACATTAAAATTATACACCGTATCTTATAAAATAAAAGATATAGTGAAATCTTGACAGAATTATTTCTTGACTAAAATATTATTAAGCATTAACAATTTATATAAATAAATAATCAGAACCATTTTATATAATTTTAATAGTATTACATATTCTGTAGATAGAGCCAAAGATTTTGATGTATAACTATATGAATTTGAACTTTAAAAAAAAAAATTTATACAAATATTTGCACACATAGTTATTATATGATTTTTAGAAAAATTTACTAGGTAAATTATTCTAATTAGTTTTCCTTATAACTATTTTCTTACGTTATCTATTTTTTTTTGTATTTTTTCATGTAAATTTTTTTTTATAATTTTCTTTTTCATTTTAAAATATAAATTATTTCTATAGATATCATATATAATTATTTTAATATAAAAATAGACTAAATAAAATTTGTTATCGTTTGCAAAATAAAACTCTATATAATACAAAATAGTGTAATTTTGTAAAACACATAATTATTAGAATATAATTCTCTCTGATATAATTATCATTTAGTTCAATATAAAAAATTATTAATGTTTTAATTACTAAATATTGGTCTACTATCTTAATTAAGAAATATGTATATAACTTAAGAATTAGCTAAAAGGGTCTAATTTTTGTAAACAACTTTTTTGTGTGTTTCTTTTCTTCTCATTTCATATAAAGCAAAACATCAAGTAACATATGATCAAAGTTGACATATAAGGTAAATTATTCGATGTGTAAATTCATTTATATCTGTTTAGTTAATATTTTCATCTTCAAATGCGACATTGTTAGATTTTTATCACATAAACTACCTCTCACTTATTTACCTATCACATAAACGACATTGTGGAGTGTTTTTTCTTCTTGTAGTTTCTTGAGATGATCTCTTAGATTCAAGTGATATTTGTGAAAAAACCGAAGTTAATGTTTGATTGGATCGAATTGTGATTTTAAGAAGACAACGTTTTATGGAAAATCTATTCTAGAATATGACGTCTTCTGTAAACTCTATTCTATATATAGTATGATGTCTTATAAAATATATATTCTAGAATTCTATAATATGACGTATTCTAGAATATTTATTCTAGAATATGATGTGTTCTAGAAAATCTATTCTAGAATATGACATCTTATAGTAAATATATTCTATAATATGTCATATTATAGAATATATTTTCTATTGTGGCTACTTATTTTGGAAAAAGATTTTTGAGAAGAAAAACAAATAGGCATTATAGAATAGCAATTTTTGAATATGCACGTTGGAAAGACATAGTTATGAAAAAGATTTTCTACGTTACTTTGAAAAAAGTTTCTTGAATATTAATATGCATGTAGAATGTGTAATATTTTATTAAAAAAGCCAAACTAATCTTGATTGTTATTTGGCAAAAAAATATGATACATATATATGTGATGTGTGATATTTGGAGATTGCTTGCAATAATAGTTGGAGATTTCATCATTGATGAGGAAAGCGTAGTAATAATTGGTTTGGAATCTAATTCTATTCTGCAAGATGGTTTTAGAATAAGAAATTGGGTACGTCCAATTTGGAATTACTCTTTTTTTGGTTGGTTGATTACTTAAAAAGCTCCATTAATGATCGCCGAGTTAGACATTTTTTTGGATTTTTCAACAAGGAGAATGTGATGCGTTTGTATGTGACATTTAAACGTAGTGGTGATGATCAAAAGAGCATGATGTAATTTGATTTGAATAAACCGCCATAAAGTTCAATAAGATACTCACAATAAGCATCAATTACCGAGAGAAGATGTATGTAACTCTAGATGGAATAATAATTTGAAAAGCTATACTCCTAATGTTGAAGTTGGTGTTCACGATGAGTTGATTTTAATCTGTTATGCTTTTTAATGGTAGTTTACTCCTAGTTTCAAATGTTTATGAATGATTTTATTTTAAATACATTCCTAAACATCTAGTTTTGTGTAACAATATATCGCATGGTTATTTGTAAATTTTACTTGTTTAAAAAAGAACTTGTAGTTAATCACTTGTGAGCAATTCGTAATTATTTTTCCTTTTGTTAATCATTTTTCAATATATCAAAAGGTTTAAATCTACGATTAAGAATATACACTAAAGATCACAATGTTACTATAGATTAATCAAGAACCGATCAATAACATCATACTTCGAAAATCCACAATACAAAGAGTGAATATTTGTAGATAAACAAAAACGCACAAAATAAATGTTGACTATTTGTATAGTATTTGTATTTACTAGAAAATCTATAGAGCCAAAGACAGATCTTCAAACAAAAATCACAAAAAGATTAAAGAGGTGGAATGAATGGTCATTCCATAATATTATGTATAGTTCCTCGAATATAACCACCGTTTTAACCTCGAACCACATACGATGAGAACCACATATGTTGTTAATAAATTGACATGAGCATTTTCAAAACTTTAGTACTTATAAATCATAATTAATTTGATATGTTTAGTAGATTACCATCTTAGATAAGATAAATCTACTGGTTATGACTATATATGTATGTGATTGGGGAAAAATTATAAGAAAAAAAATCTAACAACAGTTTCATGTCTTTTACATAACCTAATCGAACGGCTATAAAATATTGCATGTCACATAACAAATAAATTTACGGTTGTGATCAATACACGTGGAGGAAGCATAAGAGTAGTACATCAAATCGAATTCACAACCTTTTTGTACAAGGTAAAAACGTTTGTGAAAATTTTTTTAAGAGATAAAAGTAAAATAAAAAATCTATTATTCAGTCTAGATTGACTATTTTGAAAAATATTATGAATTAAAAACAAATAGTTATGAAAATTCTATATGAAAATAAAAATTAGAATCATACACTATATTTTGATTAACTAAAAATAGTCAAATTGTGACATAATTATTTTCAATTGAAATTTTATATAAACATCAACATTTTCAATATAAATAAATAGTCAAAATCTTTACTTGGAAGTCTTATAGTATACATATATGTCAAAATTTTGGAATAGTCCCAAGTGAAATTTTGTAATGGGCCTATTTATGGATTATGCTTATATATTTAATAGAAAACTTTTTTCTTTTAAAAAAAAGTTAAATAGACATAGTTATTATGACTTTGATTCTTTAGTATAGTTAGCCTGTATAGTTATTTTTTTTTTCCAAGAAAATATCATCCTCATTTCTCTAGATGGTACTATTCAGTACATAGTGCAAGAAAGAAATCAAAGGTTAAGGCTGATATCACAAGAAGTTCTATTTCCCATGAATTACAACATTCTTCGTCAACCAATAATCAACGGTTATATTCTGCTTAAATCTCCAAAACGTTTTCGCCTCCAAAATAAAGGAGAAGAAATAATATGGTCTCTTGAAGTTCCAAGAAACATGAAAAGCAAAGACTATATAGGAAGACACAAAGATAAGTTTATTATATTGTTGCTACAAATTAGGTACAATCTGGATTTTATTGCATCAGTTGAGAAAATTCATTGTTGGACCGAAGGACACTAAATGGAAGATAATTCAATACTCTCCTACTCAATTAATAAATTCAGAAGATAGTTGTACCTTCATTGATGGACGATTATTCATTGTGACTACTACTTCAGCTTCTGAACGTGTTGTTTTCTGCTTCGATCTAACCAACAAAATAGTTGAATTGTATCCGCTCCTTTTGGCACTACGCACAAACGATACTCTGCATTTGATTGAACTCCAACAGCAGCTGGCTGTAGTATTGTTATTTAAGTGTTAAAAATAGACTAATATTTTAGTTAATAAAAATTGGCATAATAGTTTAATTAGTGTATATTATTATACTTTTCATTAATTTACCTAGTGCAATTGTTTTTACTTTTAAAAATCAAACTCAAGAGAGAAAAAATCATAATGGTTTTTAAATCAAAATTCAGATTTTGAGTGAATTATTTTGAAGAAATATTGTCATAAGAAATCAATAATAAGATATCAAATAGAGAAAGATAAAAATTGTCAAATCATAACACTAGATTCTTGGACATAAGATATCAACAAAAGAAAATGAAACCTTAAATTGTTTTGAAACTTATAAACTAACAAAATCTACTCCACTTATGTACAAATTAAATGCATACATAAGTGGAGCCGGAATTACAATAAACGGTTTATCTGGTACATGCAGATTTTCAAAGTCTTTAATATCTTCTTCAAGATAACGTATCAGATATTTTTCCAGCTAAAGATGTGAAAATGGTAACGCCTCGAAGTGAGTTTACGTGTTATATTATGTTGATGAGGTGCCACCTTGAGATACGATATTGGAGCATAAATTCATATTCACCACGCGGAGTTAGTTGGTTGATGCATTTGTGATAAGTTCTATAATTATGACCATTTTTACGGCTCAAATTCTCAGTCAAATACATAACTAACCCTTCTAGTGAAAGCGGTAGAGGTGGTTGAAGATGATTCTCACAATCTGGAAATGTGTGATCAACCATTAAAAGGTGGAGCGCTTGAGAATGTGATAAACAATTATGCACAGAATACTACATAATTTGTTCTGCAAAAAAAAAAAAAAAACACATCCATCATGACCAAACAGCTAAACAATACTAACCAAATAGATAAGTCACTTATGAGTAGTGTCATTCACATGAACTTTGTTTCCAAAATTCATTCATAAAATAAAACAAATAATTATGAAAATATATAAGAAAATTCAAATTAAAATTAAAATTATACACTATATTTTAAAAACTAAAAAGTCAAAATGTGACATAATTATTTTTAATTAAAATACTTTTTAAATTTCAAGATTTTAGTAAAATATAAATAAATAGCCAACAATCCTTCTTTGTAAGTCTAATAGTATTACACATATGCCAAAAATTTGATATAAAGATATTTGAATTCTTATATGGAATCCAACCCTATAAATATTTGTATGTATAGATATTGTGTGGAGTTATTATGTAAAATGATTTCGCTTAATTTTGTTTTAAATATGCTTAGTACATTTTATGTGCATACTTATTTTAGTGACTTCGATCAATGTTGATTTGGTGTTTTTTTTCTTCAAATTTGTTATCAAAAGTTATTTTGAAGTAGTTATTGTGAAAAGTAATTTTGTAAAATTTTAAAATAAATTTTGTATTTGTTATTTAGTAAATTTTACAGTTATGATTTCGTCAAAAATTTCTTTTAGTTAACTATTTTTTAAAGTTCTTTTAAAGATTTTTATAAGAAACTTGTTTTCTAAAATTGTTGTCATAGCTTTTTCATACAATAATTGTATAACCTTTTCACCACAAAACTATTATTAAAAATCATTTTATATATAATTCGTATATAGATTTTTGTGTAAAATTTGTTTTGTAAAGTAGTGAAAAAACAATATAGTTGTCAAACTGGGGTTTCATGCATAATTATTATATTGTTTCTTTTGAAAGATTTTTTTTTTTGTAGGGTTCTTTTGAAAGATTTACTAAATAAAGTTTTCAAAATGTTATTTTGCATAACTAATTGTTTTGCATAATTTTGTTAAGTTATTTTGAATACTTAATGTTTTTTTTTTTTTGCATAACTATTATACATTGTATAGCTATTCTCTTTTGCATAACTAGTTTCTTTGAACTTATTTTTAAGTTTAAAAAACCATTGCTTGGTAAAGCTTTTGTCATAAAGTTTTTCGTCCCACCATATAGTTATTGTCAAAAATATTTTTATATATAAATTTTTTGTCAACTATGTATAATTATTATATAACTTTTTGTATAAATTTTTCAGTAAGGTAATAAAAAAGTTACAAGTATCTAACAACTTTGACATGCGTACTTATATTGATTCTTTTGAATATAATAAGTGTGCATGTCGAATTTTTTTCTTGTATAACATTTTTAAATATTTTTGATCATTCAAATTTTTTATAATTGTTTTTTTACATAATTACTATATAAAAAGTTAAATACACATAATTATTATGACTTTGATATAAAATTCTTTAGTGTAAATATTCTACATAATTATTTAAGTTTAAAAATTAAACTAATATTTTAATTAATAAAATTCAAATTAATAATTTAATAGGGCATTTTTAAAATAGAAAATTACCTATCATGTTATATAAAATCATCTAATTAACAAAAATATCATAATGTCAATAGTTTATCAACCATACCATATTAACACATGTAGAAAGACAAACATATTCTCCTCATTAAATGCATTCACACCTTTCTCTCTCTCACTCTCTCTCTCTCATGCTCTCTCTTTCTTTTGTCTTTTGTATATTCTAATTATGTCCACCGTTTTTGATTTGTCCACTTTTGGTAGACAAATTATCTATGGACAAAACTAATGACAAAAATAACATTAAGATAACACTAATTCATTGTACAACACAAAATTTCTGAAACTAGATGTTTACTTTTTTATGTACTAACATATTACTAAAACATACAATAAAGTACACTAACAAATGTTAATGTTGTCTATCACTTATTAATTTGTTCATCAGATAACAATCTTGTCCACTAATAAGACGAGTGGACAATATTTCTCATAATATTATAGACGAATATATACAAAAGAAAAAATATTGTTTTCTTTGGACGATAATAATGAGAAAACATATCAATAAGGTCGAAGTTGTTTAATTTTACATCACATGAACACCTTCGAAAACATCACACCGAAACCCTTCATCAGTGGATGGACCATATACCAATATGTCCAACACGTCTCTTAATTTTCCACTATAAACGACTCACCCAATTTTTATAGTTTGTTGTCCATCAATTCTTAAAGGTTAGATATTACCATACAACAATTTTTTTTTCTTTTTTGGTGGACCAGTTATACCACACGACATAATATAATGTCCATCAACACCACTTATATTGTCTAAGTCTATTAACCAATGGTTAACCAATTTAATATCATTAATGACATTTAATGCACATCAACTTAATGTTTCCAAATTATCACTCAATCTACTTTTATGGAGCATAAGCAAGGGAAAAGTTGAGGACACATTTGTAGTTCAACAAATACTACAATACCACATGTTTATGGTATATGGTGAAAAAGATGTCTTTATAGTAGATTTGGAAATAATGTGTATCACTTCTTGTAGTTCCAAAAAATAGCTCTAGTATTATGGACAAATATATACAAAAGAAAAAAAGAAAATGTCTATGGACGATATTAATGAGAAAACATATCAATAAGGTCAAAATTGTTTAATTTTACATCACATGAGCACCTTCGACAACATCACATCAAAGCCTTCATTAGTGGATGGACCATATACCAATATGTCCAACGCGTCTCTTAATTTTCCACCTATAAACGACTCACCCAACTTCTATAGTTTGTTGTCCATCCATTCTTAAAGGTTAGATATTACCATAACAACTTTTATGTGGACCAGTTATACCACACAACATAATTTAATGTTCATCAACACCACTCATATTCTTTAAGTTTGTTAACGAGTGGTTAACCAATTTAATGTCACTAATGGCATTTAATGCTCATCAACTTAATGTCTCCAAAATATCACTCAATCTACTTTTATGGAGCAAAAGCAATGAAAAATTAGAACACATTTGTAATTCAACAAATAACACAATACAACATGTTTATATAGTATATGGTGAAAGAAGATGTCTTTATGGTAGATTTGACAATAATGCGTATCACTTATGGTAGTTCCAAAAAACAGCCCTAATATTATGGATGAATATATACAACAAAAAATGTCTATGAACAATATTAATGACAAAACATATCAATAAGGTCAAAATTATTTAAATTTACATCACATGAACACTTTCGACAACATCACACTGAACCTCTTCATCAGTGGATGGACATACAACAATATGTCCTGGTCCATAATAGCATTGAGTGATATTTTGGAGACATTGAGTTGATGTGAATTAAATTGTCATTAATGGCATTTAATTCACATCAACTCAATGTCTCCAAAATATCACTCAATCTACTTTTATGGAGCAAAAACAAAAAGAAAGTTAAGGACACGTTTGTAATTCAACAAATACCACAATACCATATATTTATGATATATGGTAAAAGAATACGTCTTTATGGTAAATTTGGCAATAATGTGTATAACTTATAGTAGTTCCAAAAAATAGTTATTCTTAAAAATACCACAACAACCTATCTATGTTTTAAAAAATTTCAGACGCTCCCAAAAATTTCAAAAATACCACAATTTTTCCAGAAATACCATAAAAATATTTTTTTTTTTCCAAAAATATCACAAATTTCAAATAACTATAAAATTTCAAATTTAAATCCTAAACCCCAAAAACCAAACTTACCCTTTGAAAACTAAACCTAAACTAAACCTAAGCACTTACCGGAGTCATTCGGCGTGGTCTGTGGTCATTCAACGATTGGATGATCACCACACACCGTTGGACCTACAATCAAGAGGAAGATGATCTCAAATCAATACCTTTTTGGGTGCAAATCCACGGAATACCGATGCAATACCTTACCAGGGAGATGATAGTTCGAATTGGGCACAATATGGGTTTCTTCATCGAAACCGATTTCACGGACGGTGGTGGTCAAACCGCGAATTTTGTTCGGGTTAAACTTCTCTGTCACTTGGACATACCCCTGCAATTTCAAAGACTAATTCATTTTGGTGCAGATCCAGTGATTTTGAAGTTTAAGTATGAGCGCTTACGTAATTTTTGTTATGGATGCGGTTCTCTCTGCCATGAACAATCCGATTGCCCAAATTCGGGAGAAGCACCGCCAGACGATGCTGCACCACCGTCACCTCCTGCTGATGACGAAAACGAGTCGGATCCTGATGAAGATCCGACACCGGAACAGGTTCTAACTCCGGTGAACCGATCGCCAGAACCAAATTCACCTTCATCGGCGTCATCTCGAACAAGCTCTAACCCTAACAAGAAGCGGCGATTTGAGTCTCCTCCACCGGCGCCGCCTTCGGCTCCTCACGCTGCTGCTCATCGCTTCTTCGCGGCTGGGTCGAGTGGTGGTAGATCGGCGGTGCGTCATTTGGTGGATGATGAAGAAACTCACGAAACATTTTTTAAGAGGAAGAGACGCTTAGTGGATTCAAGTGAAATTAAGTATTGGGCTTCACAATCATCAGAATCAGGCCCATCTTTTTCAAGCTTTAAGGATGATGAAGAATTTAAAACCAATCAAGGAAAGGGTGCGGTGGGACCAAAACCACCGGAAGCGCCATGAATACGGCCTTTTGGAACTGCCGTGGTTTAAAGGAGTCCACGGTAGTTCGACACCTAAAAGGAATAACTCACAAATATTCCTTGGACATACTCTTTCTGATCGAGACAAAGAATTTTGATGATGTTGTTCGAGATGTTGCTAGTAGATTAAAGTTTGATTCTGTTCAGTGTGTAAAACCTTTGGGGTTGGGTGGGGGTTTAGCTTTGCTTTGGAAAAGTCATGTAAGAGTTTCTTTAATTTCCATGAACAACCGAATGATCGATTTTAAAGTTTCTAATGAAGATGGTTATTTCTACTTTTCGTGTATTTATGGCCATCCAAATCGTCAACTTCGACATATATTATGGGAAAAATTACAACGACTTTCCTTAACAAGAGATGGTCCTTGGCTCCTTAATGGAGATTTTAACGAAATCCTACATCCACATGAAACTCGCTGAGGTCGACCTCGGGAACCATGGAGTCTTGTCGACTTCCAGACAATGGTTCAAGTGTGTCAAATTCGAGATTTACCTCATTTTGGTAATAATATGACCTGGGTTGGTAAACGTCGTCGGCTTACAGTTGAAAGTTGGTTAGACCGTGCAATGTGTAACCAAGAATGGCTTGCTAAATTCCCGGCATCAACGATAACCTATCTGCATTTAGTAGAATCTGATCACTGCCCAACAATCATTCATATCCGTAAACAAGTTGAAACGGGGTTTAAGTCATTTCGGTATGATTCCCGTTATGAAGAAGATGAGACGTTTGTACAAGCTATACATCGGGGATGGTGCCCAACCAGAACCAGCTCCACACTTTCGTTCATGGATCGCGTAGCTAATTGCCGCAAAGAAATATCCTTATGGCGTTCAACCCATAATCACAACTCCCTACGCCAAATTTATTTTCTTCATCAGGCGATTGATGATGCTACTACGAATCCTAATATACCAACCACTACAGTTAATACACTTCGCCAAGAGTTATTATCAGCTTATTATAAGGAAAAACAATACTGGCACCAAAAAGTCAAAATCAATGGCTAAAGGCAGGCGATCTGAATACTAAGTTTTCCCATGCAACTACTAAGAACCGTCAAGCCCGAAATCGCATTTTATCCCTTCAAACCAGTTCCGGTACATGGGAATCAAAACATCGCGAATCTGGCTCAAGACTACTTTACGATGTTATTTTCAAGTGAGGGTACAATATCTTGTGAGCCAGTAGTTGATCTATTGCTTCCTGTTGTTACTACAGAAATGAATAATGAGCTAACTCGTCCGTTAGATCCTTCAGAAGTTAAAAATGCGGTCTTTGCAATTGGTGCCTCGAAAGCACCAGGACCAGATGGATTTACGGCAAGGTTCTATCAACATTATTGGTCTGTGGTAGGAGATGCTCTCACGGCAGAAGTTCAAGGTTTTTTTGACTCAGATTGCCTTCTAGACAGTTGGAATCACACAAATATCTGTTTGATTCCTAAAACTGAGACTCCCATGACAATGCATGAGTTCCGCCCAATCAGCTTATGTAACGTTCTCTATAAGATAATCTCCAAAATTCTGGTTAACCGGCTCAAGGACTTTCTCCATCTTTTGGTTTCGGATTCACATGCTGCTTTTATCCCTGGTCGAGCTATAACGGACAATGTTTTCATTGCCCATGAATTATTTCATTCTTTACGATCAACAACGTATATATCTACAAATTATATGGCAGTCAAGACGGATGTTAGTAAAGCCTATGATCGATTGGAATGGCGTTTCCTTGAATTAGTTATGCGACGTAAGGGATTCTCATATAAGTGGGTTCGTTGGATTCTACAACGTGTAACGACTGTATCCTTCTCGGTTTTGATTAACGAAAGTCCATATGGCCGTTTCCACCCTCAACGGGGTGTGCGGCAAGGGGATCCACTGTCCCCATATTTATTTATTCTCTGTGCAGATGCCTTAAGTTCATTACTTACTTCGGCAACGAACAGAGGTGACCTTCAAGGTCTCAAATTATGCCGAGGGGCTCCGTCTATCAGTCATCTCTTTTTGGCTGATGATTCTTTGTTTTTCATCAAAGCAGACATTACTAATGCTACCAACCTCCGCATGCTATTCGATCAATATGCCGATGCGTCTGGCCAATTGATTAACTATGATAAATCATCCATTACTTTTGGTTCAAAAGTTTATGAACATACCCGTTCCCGAGTTAGGACTATATTGGGTATTGATAAAATAGATGGGGGTGATAAATATTTAGGTCTCCTAGAGCAGTTGGGTAGAAACAAGACGGAGACTTTCAACTATGTTATTGAAAAAGTTCAACAAAGGATCTCGGGATGGCAGTGTCGATATCTATCACCGGCGGGCCGTGAAATTCTACTAAAGAGTGTTGCCATGGCTATGCCAGTGTATACCATGAACTGCTTTCAACTTCCTTTAACTCTAATAAAGGAGTTAGAAAGTATGATGTCTAAATTCTGATGGGGTAGTTCAGCTACGCAAAAAAGGATGCCATGGCTCTCATGGCAAAAGTTAAAATACCCTAAACGTCAAGGAGGATTAAACTTCAGAGATATTTGTCTCTTCAATCAAGCTCTACTAGCTAGCCAAGCTTGGAAAATCTTAAACCGACCAACTTCGTTAATAGGACAACTACTCCGGGCTCACTATTTTCGAGATGGTAGCTTTTTGAATGGTCACGCGAATTCTAGATCTTCATATGGGTGGAAGTCACTTTGCTACGGTAAAGGTCTGCTAAAGAGGGGTCTCCGAGCGGATATGGGAGATGGACGATCGATCCAAATTGGTTATGAACCATGGTTACCCACAACTCCTCCCCGACCTACCTTGACAACAGGGTTCACGTCGAGAACTTTACCAGTCACGTCTCTTTTTGACCACACTGGACTTGGTTGGGATGAAGACGCTCTACAAATGCATATCCAGGAACATGATAGGTTGATTATACGGAAGATGTATATTCCAACGCTTTCCTTACCTGACCGATATTTATGGCATTACACCACTCATGGAATGTTTACAGTCCGTTCAGCTTATCGATTAGCCGCAAGCCTGCAAGACGTTGACACACATACCACACCACCTTTATTTCATAATGGGGATATTACTACTCAACTCTGGAAATTACCTATTCCTCCAAAACTGAAACACTTCATTTGGCGCATGTGTTCCAATATTTTGCCAACATTCCAAATATTATCATCGCGTCATATTACTAATCAAACAAGGTGTCCACGTTGTTGCAATGAAGATGAGACATCCGTTCACCTATTCTTTAATTGTCCATATGCAATTGGAGTCTGGCGTATCCTTGGGTTCACCTTACCGGAATTATTTGATCCCCATTTATCACTTCTTCAAAAGATACAAGCTATCTTGCGTCTAAACTCTGAGACTTCGATTCCATTGATCTCTCAGATTTCTCCTATATGGGCTCTATGGCATCTCTGGAAAGCGAGAAATTACTTGATTCATAATCATAATGTTTTCGACATTCAAGAAGTAGTTAGACGGACTATGAGGGATACTCAAGAATGGATTCGCACCTAAACTCCTAAGGCTCAATTGACCCCATCAACTCGTTGTGTATCTAGAAAATGGGAAGCTCCACATCAAGGTTGGGTAAAGTGTAATTTCGATGCATCCCATTCTCAAAATGATTCTCCGTCTGGACTAGGTTGGATATTACGGAACGACCGGGGAACTTTCCTTCATTGCGGTCATCGCCGTTATCATGGAAGACATAGTATCGAGGAAGCGGAACTCACTGCTCTGATTTGGGCTATGCAATGCATTTCAGAGTTGGGATATACATATATCGTATTTGAAGGAGATAATCAAGTTGTCATAAACCTGATAACACAAGGAAAATCTCAACGACGATTGACTCATTACCTCAACACAGTTCGAGATTGGTCGACCAAGTTTCGGCAAGTAATTTATCAATATCGTTCAAGAAAAGCCAATACATGTGCTGATTATCTAGCCAAATTTGCAATTTCATATGTAACTGAGACAAATATCAGACATGCATGTCCTTATTCATTACTCTTATTTGTAACCAACGATTTTATATGAATAAAATTGTTGTTTAAAAAAAAAAAAACACTAATTAATAAATCTAAACCCAAAATTTAAACCCTTAAAATTTATATTTTTATTTTTGTGGCATTTTTTAAAAAGTTTAAAAATATGTGATATATTTGAAATTTGAATATTTTTAATGATATTTCAAAAAATTCATTTATTTTGATTAGTGTATACATTTATCTTTTTGTAAAAATGTTTGTAATGGTTCTGAAAAAAAAAGTTCAGAAACTCGTGAATTATTTATTTCGGATCGAAAAAGTAAAATAATCAAATAAACAAAGATAAAAAATTTGCATATGATAACAAAAGATTCATAACATCAAAAACTCTCTGAAATCTTTTCTAAAACTTTAAAAGTCTCAACAAGAACAAGAAAGTTTCTCACTTTATGGTGCAGGTCCAAGTAGCATCACTGGTTCATCTTTCTTCTTCTCAGTAGCATTACGATTTGCAGCAGAAGCTCTAAGTGGAGGCTCAAAGAGCTTACTTGCAACATCAGGAGGTAATTCATCTTCACCAGGAAGAACAAGAAGTCCTTTCTCTCTTAAAGAAGAAGGTTCATTATAACAAATACTCCACAATGAATCCACAAGATGTCTCTCTTCTTTAACTGTTTCAAGATCCTCTTGTGACATTAAACTAATTCCTTTGATCCTTTCTTCAAGTAGTTGTCTCAGTTTCTCATCGTCTTTCTCTATATTGCTACTTCCACTTTCATTGTTTCTCTCTTTTGCTAGCTCAAGTAGGCCACGAAGAGCAGCTTCTCTTGTTTCAGCATCGTCGCTAGATGCGAGATGCATCATTACTCGAGGAAATCCGAGTTTAGTTGCTATGCTTCGGTCTGAATCATCCTCTTGAAGAAGATATTGCAACAAGTTTAAAGCTTTCCTGAAGAAATTAGCAACAAACAAAATGCAATTCAAGAACAGTCTGAAGTACAGGTGTCAAACGGGTCAGCCCGTGCCCACTTGGCCAGCTCTACAAAACCTGCAGACAACTAATAAACTGTCGCGGATTTTTGCGGTTTAACGAATCACCCCCAAACGTTTTATCAATACTTAGATTATGTAAAAATTAATTAATTTTTTTATAAATATTGATAAATAATTTAACATTTTTATAACTTATAAGTACTTTAAGTTATACACTAATATTTTATATATTTTATGTATTATTATAATTTAATAAACATATAAAATTATTTATAATTTATTTAACTTTTATTTGAATTAATAGTCTGTGGGTCAACCGACCAACCCGCAGACAAAAGCCCATTAAACCTACGAATCGTGATGCTATAGGCGAAACCCGCATTTGGTAGCCACAGCGGTTCAGCTTGGATCTAATCTGCGGGTTTTAACCCATTTTTGATTTTTTCAGTTTTCTTTTCTTGTGCCGAACTTAACCGAACAAAAGTTTGGTTCAGTTTGGTCCGGCAGTCGGTTTGTTCGGTTCAGTTTATTTGGTTCATAAATCTTAAGTTCGGTTAAATTATGGGTGATATTCGATATTTCGGTTAATTTTAGTTACTTCGATTTGGTTCGGGTTGGTTCGGTTAGTATAGTGTAAAATAAAATTGTTGCCAAACCGAACCTAAAACCGAACCGAAATAAAAAGTTGCCGAATTGAAACGAAATAACCGAATTAACTGAACTAAATTCGGTTTGGTTTAAATGTCCAGCTCTACATTTTGACACCGGAATGAAACAGGAAGAGCTCTAAAGGAATTAAGAGAATCTGTATAAATTACCTTTGAAATCTCACACTATCAGAAGCTAAAGCTTCTCTTAAACCAGCATAACCATTAGCAAGCTTAAAAGCTGTAACTCCAGGTTTGTTATGACGAATCAAAGCTACATTTATCATATCGAAAAAAAGGTAAATCTTTAGCAAAATTATCATAAACTCATGATGCTAAATTCAAACTAGAGAGAGAGCTTACAAGATATAGCGCCAAGAGCTTGAGTTCGAGCATGAATATCTGAATCAGAAGTGAAGTTTGAAAGCAAAAACTCCATACCATTAGCTTCCATAACTAATTCTTGACTTCGAGGATTGTTCTGAACTATTGTGCTTACAACATCAGCAGCTTTTGCTCGAATATTACCATGAGAGTTCTTAAGAAACCTAAGTAAAGGAACCAATCCTCCAATCGAATTAAGATCTACACGAAAACAATAACCAATCCATCAAATTAACAAACTACAACAGAAGAACTAAAGGGTGTTATTGCTTATGGTATTTTAATGGATTTATAAATCCATGAGAATTTGGAAATATATCGATTTTGAAATACTATAATTTATGTCTGGATTTGGTCCTTTGAAATCCTTCCAAATTCATTGATACAAAGTGAAATTTGAAATCCAATATCAAATCATTAAACTAATAAGAGTGGATTTCAACTAGTATTAAGAAATCATTAAACAAATAATTCATTAAACGAATAACACATGATTTCGAAAAGAATTTTAAAATCATTAATCCAATAACGCCTGATTTTAAAATTATTAATACAATAACGCCTGATTTCAGCTGGATTTCCAATTCCGTTAAAATCCTATAACCAATAACACCCTAAGTTCCAAAGTAAGAGATAATTTACCATTAGCCATATCAATCGATTCGACATGCTCTTGTAACTCATCCAGCAAATCTACAAGATCATAAAAACTCAATATACCACAATTGATAAGGAAACTATAGACTATAGAGTATGGTTTTGATAATGCACCTTCAATATCTTGAGGTGTTACTCCATGTTCTTCTAAAACTTCTTCAGGTGTTTGCATAACTATTGTAATCTCTTTCATACGTTTAACTACATCTACAGTTTGTGATTGCATAGCTTCCATAAACCATTTTCTATCTTCCTCACTGTTCTCATCAAACAATAAGATTGAATCAGAAAAACAAAAGCCCTTTTTTAACCCTAAATCAAATTCAGTCACAAGATTTCATCTTTCTTCAAGTGAACCCTAAATCAAAGCCAAATAAAAGTACCAATCAAGCTAAATCAAAGTCTATACCTTAATTGGCGAGTTGGTTGAGTACCATCTGCGTGAGAGAGACTCCATTTAAGCAATCCGTCCCAATTAGGTCCGTCTTTAGCCATTGATAGATTACTAAAAGTATAAAAATCGAAACTTTTCTTCTGGTATTGGTTGGTGGTGGTGGTAATAAGGAGGAAGAAGTGGATTAATTGATGGGTTTGGTTTTATTTAAAGACTAGAGAGTATTCGAGAAGGAACTACAACATTCTAAAGAATCCTAACCTTAAGTCGTCGTCGTCTTCGTCGTCGACCTATGAATCGAGCCGAAAAGTTAAGACGATGACGCGTATTAAATCACGTTATTGGGCTTTAAGATATTCATCAAAAAGCCCAGTAATGAAAATAATCTGGTTTTAATATAAATATAAATAAAAATATATCAAATGGGACCAATCTAGGCGCTAAAAAAGTAGATTTCAATGGTTAAGCGGGAGAATAGAAACACAAAGTTTTTTTACATCTCAACAAAAGCACGAAGAGCTCAAAACATGATCAAAAGCTTGATAAATAAAGTTGAAATAGAAGTATTTATGGATCAGGAGTTAGGAAAGGAAGCGCTGAATCATTTCTTTCGGCTATTTATAGCCTCTCAGATCCTGATGACAATTTCTTCCAAGATATTGAGCCGAAATTTTAGATGGAACAAAATGGCTTCCTCACCAATCCAATTACACCAGAAGAAATTAAGTTAGCCCTCTTCGATCTCAATGAAGCCAAAGCGCCAAGACCTGACGGTTTTACAACCACTTTCTATCATAAATATTGGTCCACAATCGAGCCAGCCATCACATCAATGGTGAAAAACTTCTTCGAACGTCACAAGTTTGAAGAAAGACTTAATCATACAAATATATGTTTGATCCCGAAAAAATACAAACATGTGGTATTATCTGATTTTAGGCATATTAGCCTATGTAACGTCGCAAAGTGATTACAAAACTTATGACAAAAATATTGAGTCTAGTACTTCCATTGGTCATCTCAAAAATTCAAACTGCCTTTGTTAAAAGTAGAATGATATCTGACAATATTCTAATTGTTCATGAAATTATTCACACTTTAAAGTCTCACGATGTGTGTGCAAAAAATTTCTTGGCAATCAAAACCGCATGACAAAAGCTTATGATCGTTTAGAATATTATTTTTAGATTAAAAACAACCCCCCTAGGTAAAAGACCGTTATTCGCATAACGTGGCCTTTACTCAACTCAACGGTTATTAAAAGAAGGATATCGTAAAGTGTTTGGGTCTCGTAATAGCTTGGGAATTTTGAAGGAGACTTGGCTATGTAGTTTTCCACCTAGAGCTCATAGACCTCGACAACAGCAAACACGTCTTCCACTTATGATTGGTGAGCTCATGATCCAAATTCTAATGAATGGAATCTATCCTTAAGCAATTTACTAGTCCATGAGGAAGACATTACTCTCATTATAGCTACATATATGGGAAATAGATTTAAACCAAACATCTATGTATGTAGTCTCTCAAAGTCCAGAAAGTATAGTATGAAATCTGGTTGTTAGATACAAGTCCAAAGGTAAAAAAATTTGTTTGGCGTTGTCTTTCTAATTGCAAAGCCATAACAGCTAATATAAAATTCAGGCACCTAAGCTTGGATAGTAGATGTTCTCGGTGTGGTGCAGAATGTGAAACAATTAATCACATCCTGTTTATGTGCCCGTATGCAAGATTGGTTTGTTCTCTAGCAAATGTTACGATAGTGTATAGTTTCGATCCAAGGGCTACAATCTATTCTAATATGTATTGTGTTCTGTTCAAGCAAGGATTTGGAGAGGAGATGGGCAACGTTTACTTTCTATTGCCTTGACCAGAAGATTGTTCATAGGTCTTGAAGATGTGAAACAAAGTGTTTCAGTTAGAGTAATATGCTTTAATAAAGAACATAGAATCATGCAAGTGTGGTATCATAGGTCCTCTTCTACTGATTCGTAGGCATTATAATTGAATGTTGAGCTTCTAAGATCATGGAACTGAGTACGTCGCTAGCTACTATTAATAAATAAGGAGAAAGTGGATCTCACCCACGCTTAGGTTTGAAATAATGATAAGGACTACCATTAACAATGATAGAATAAGAGACAGAGCTTACACAATTCATTATCAAGTTTGTCCAAATGGGTAAAAAGCCTTTCCGATCCAGAACCAATCGCATAAAGTTCCAATCAAGTCTGTCATATACTTTACTAACATCAGTCTTAACTGTCATATACTCACTAGCGCATTTACGTTGAGATTTCAACGTGTAAAACGCCTCATGTACTATGAATACATTGTCTACGACATAACGTCCTAGAGTATAAGTTTCCTGATTTTTAGAAATCAAGCTAGACATTAACGGTTCCAATCTTTCAATCAGGATCTTCGAAATCACTTGATAAGATACGTTACAGAGGCTTATTGGTTGGAAGTCTTGGATAGTAACTAGACAATCAATTTTTGGTATGAGACAGATGTTGGAATGATTAATACCATAAGGTAAGGCACCATGGTGGAAGAAGTGTTGAACCGTTGCAATCATATGTAACTTTACCAGATCCCAATATTTCTGGATAAATAAAGCGGTGAATCTGTCAGGCTCAGGAGTCTTAGCGCTACCAATAGCAAAAAATGCCAATCATATCTCATCCTCTGTAACTGGTTTAACAAGCTGAATATTCATTGTATCAGTTATAACAGGCTTGATGACTTGTATAATGTTAGTTGCATGATTGGGGTGAATAGACTCAAAAAGGTCTGAGAAATAGTCTTTAGCTTCATCGACAATGGCTCTCAAGAAAGATTATGCCATTTTGTGATTGCTATAAGAAAATGGAATTACGAGCCCTCCTAATTTTGGTTATAACATGGAAAAACCCAGTGTTTCGGTCTCCATGTTTAAGCCATGAATTTCAAGATTTTTGCTTCTAGAATACCTCCTCTATGCGATATTCTTAATCTAGTTGGAGCCGTAGATTATTGATTGTTTAGGAATCAACAGAGATGTCTTGGATTAGTGTGTCAATATTGTGTCGAAGCTGCTTAATATTTAGCGTTGCATTCAAATTCATATTTCTTTTCCAATTTGATATAGCTTGTTTGCAGTACCTTAAGCGATTTTCAAGGGAAGTCTCAGGTGGATTATTGATACAACTCTGACTAATAATATTTTGGAAATAAAGTTCTCCACAATATCTAGAATAAAACCTGAACTGTCTTTTGCAGATTTCGACATAAGCACAAATAGAGATTACAACAGGTTTGTGATCAGACTCAACCATATCCAAAAATTTGATCACAGACGTAGGATACAACGCCTTCCACTCTTTGTTTTCCATAGCACGATCAAGGTAGCATTGAACTGTGTATCCTTGATGTCTTCCAACCCAAGTCATGTGATTACTCGAATGTGATAAATCTGAAACACCACATATTGAGGTCGTCGTTCGGAATGTAGATAGAGATTGCAGACTTCAATGTCGACCCCCACGTTTTTCATCAGGATGGAGAATCTCACTGACGCCGCCACAAAAAAGTCAATGACCTGTTTTAGTAATGCTAATACGTTGTAATTTCACCCAAATATATGCCTCTCATTGCAATAAGGACTCCCATAAACAAAACAAACGTAAAAGGAAAAACCATCTTTATTTATGCAACAATCCATGATTCTTGCAAAAAGTATAGAAAATATAACAGATACAGAAGAATCCCAAAGAACAGCTAATCCCCCACTAAGCCCAACATGAGATACACACCTAGTATATTCATAACCCATTTGAGCGGCAACATCACGAACTAGAATATCACTATTTTTATTTTCAGTTAGATAGAGCATAGTTGGAGAATAAAAACGCTTAAAGAGATTGAACTGTCGGTCCCCCTTGTAAACCCGGTAGTTCCAAAATGAGATTTTCATCCAACAGTTGGTGGCTTATGACCCACCAAACTATCACCTTTAGATTTTGGAGTCTTAGTCTCCATGGGGAATATGTTGGGGGAGAAAAACAACTACACTTTACTGTCAATTGCATATGCCCATTGTCTTTTGAGAAAGAAAGTTTGTTGTTGGTAATCCTCATCATTAGTCACTCTTTTAAATTCATTAAGCATTGCTTCATGTTGATTCGATTGAGTAGTGGATGCAAATATGTGTTGTTTGTAATAGAACTTGCACGATGAATGAGAGAATGGGTGTTGTCTTCTTGACTATAATAGTACTTATTGAGTTTTTCTAAGCTTATATCCGATTATCTATTAGTATATTGTTTGCATAAATTTCTATTATGAATTCATTTTTTCGTATTTTCACTAAACTTTAGTTCAACATAAAAAATGTAGTATATCCAATCTTATGAAGTGAGTGTTTTTTTCTTCATAAAACTGCTCGACTTTGCTTGTTTAATCTCATATTAGGTTTGGTCTAGGCTGGTTTTTAGTTTTATTGGTCAGATTCTGGTTGAGGTTAGTTTACTTCTTCTATGGAGAAGGAAATTGCCTTTGGCTTGGTTGGTGATGTCCATTCGGATGGCTTAGGATTTTAGTGGTTAGGTGTTAATCGACTGGATGTTATTTGCCTCGGGTTTGGTTGTTTTGTCTTCTCCGGTTTGGTGCTTGTGTTCTTGATCCTTGGCTTCTCCTCTTAGTACTTTTTCGGTTTCGTTCTCGGTGGTTCGTGGTTATGAATTGCTCTAGCGGAGTTGGTCACAGATCGCTCATTGTCTTTACTTTCAGTCTAGTTTGAGATCTGTTCTTATTTTCAAGCTTTCTTGGCCTCCAATTGTCGTGTATAGCTCGACTTGCCTTTTTCGGAGGTTGGCGGTTTAATATGCTATGTAAATCCCTCTCGGTCGTAAGCTTGCGGTGTCTTTTCTTTGAGATAGTCCGATTCATTATAGAAAGATCCCGTCTTACCGTCATAATAGATCATCGGAGGTCTTTGCGGTTTATGTTTTTAGAAGTGCATAAATTCGAGTGCATGAGTTTCTAAGTTTGGGAGAATTTGGTGCTTTTCTAATATTTATTTCAACTAGTTTGATTTTGTTCATCTAGTTTTTATGTTTTTTAGTTTGTAATGTTTGTTTTTGAAGAATTTATATTTTTTTGCCGACTTTATCTTTAGATTTGGGTTTTCAAACCGTTAAGACTTTATGAAGTAAGTGTTTCTAAATGTAACAAAAAGAAAATTTGAGGACACTAATTAGTAGTACCTTGGTTATAAATTTAAAACAAGAGGATCAAATACGAAACAATACAATAAATATCGGGCTTATTTATAATTAGGTTGGAGCTTCGTGTTCGAGTTAGAGAAGCTTTAGAGATCTTCAAAAAAACGTCAACAACTTCACACGTAAACTCAAACAACAATCGAAAAAAAAAAACAAAATAATCAATACTTTAAAAGTTAATTTCCACTCGCCGGAGACACCGTCGTCTCGACGCCGGTGCTCCGTCTTAACCCTTCTAAACTTTCCATCGGAACAAGAATAAAAAAAACCATGAAACGAAAAGGATTCAAATTTTCTCTCCCTGTAACGGTGGTGATATTGGTGATCAATTTTATCTATATCTCCACAGTTTTCACTTTTATCGACCGGTGGTTCAGCCTCGCTTCTTCTCACGGAATCTTAAACGCTGTCGTATTCACCGCTTTAGCTCTTATGTGTATCTACACCTACTTAATCGCTATTTTCAGAGATCCAGGTCAAGTTCCAGTTAATTACATGCCTGATGTTGAAGATCCAGAGAGTCCTGTTCATGAAATTAAACGAAAGGTGATCTCTTTATGTCTTCCCTTGTCTTATAGATGCTGATTAGTCAATTCTGAAATTGATTATCACTTTTTGCTTCCGGTTTAGGAAAAATCCAAAAAGTCAATTTCTTTGGAGAATATTTGTGGGTATTTTCTGTATATATGTCAATTCAATTTTCTGTTTTAGTATTGAATTCACTAGAATAGTTATTTGTGTAGATTATTGACCTTAAAGGTTGACACTTTAGGGTTTCCATATTCGTTCATCGTTTTTGATTATATGGATTGGCTTGACTTGTGATGATTGTTTCAATGGCAATTCAATG
>OVBE01000353.1:0-12150 GCA_900406425.1 Iberis pinnata
ATGGTTTGCGCAAGTTGGATACAAAGGTGTTTCAACATCCGCTAACTTTTCTAGGAAGTCCTCTTCTTTATTATCTTTTGTCTCTGTCGTCTCACCTATGTCATTGTTATTAGCTAATTCTTCATCAGACCTCACAGCTGGTTTATACCACCCAATAATTTCATCATTATAGTTGTTNGCGATTTGATCGATTAACTTTCCACTTCCATAAGTCTCTTTTGTATCTCCGTCGATATCGCGACTACAGCTCTATCGAATTCCAATTCCTGCTTCGCCGAAGGTACAGAAGTTTTGTTGATTACGGGTTTCGAAGAAAATAAAAAAAAATGTAGAAGATTGGATGACACTATTTAAGAGTTATAGAATAAAGTAGCAAAGGAAATCTTCTTTTTAGTAGAAATTTCGCTAAGTAAAAAGAAATTAAAAGGGAAACGTCAAAATAATAAGTAAGTTTTCGCGGGATCAGGTACCACTTCATAAAATCTCAAAATATCACTTATTATCCGCTATTAAAAATGTTGGCAACCCTCGCGACGTCTACGATATCACTCCTGTAATTCGCGCTATCGTGGAGTGTTGTCAATACTAATTTTTCTTGTAGTGCTCACCTCATCCCTTCTCCATCACCGCCTATATCCGGATTGGAGCAGAACGCTAGCTTCCCTCTATCTTCGTACTTATTCCAGTCTTGACTCAACATTACTCAAGCCCTGCTTCCAGAATGCTATTTATCATATTTGGAGAGAATGAAATGCTCGTTATCATGGACAACAACATCAGCCACACACACATCTCTAGCGCCTCATCATCCCCATCATCTGCCATAAGATCACCAGTCTTAGCAATCAAACGGAGTCTAGATACCATGGTCTCAGACATCGTTGGCAGCACCTATATCCTACCTACTGACGTTTTTTCTCCCATGTCACCTTGGCTTGATCACCTCAAACACTGCTATCTACTCGTCTTACTTTATCCTCTTATCTTTTGTCTAGTATGTGGTTCTGATTTTCCGGGTTTGTACTATTTTTCCTGGTTCTACTTTTATCCCACTGGATTTTCTAGAACTAGTTTTTAACGAGGCAACCTTGGAAATCATATTACGAACCGCATACTCATACACTACCAACTTTTCCCTCATTATTTTTTGTACATATAACATTTTATTATTAATTAATAAATGTAACATTTCATAAAAAAATAGCATATTTATTTTTTTTCATTTTTATCAATAATAAAAAAATTTACTCCCTCTATTTCAAAAAGATTGTAGTTTAAGGAAAACACACACAAATTAATAAACTACAAAATTTTATACAATTTTTCTTGTCTAGATAAAAAAATATCACTAACTAATACCAATTCAACTACTAATAAAATATTCTGTAGAATATAAAAAGTCATAAACAATAAATTTATTTACTTTTTGTATAGATAATTTTGAACAACAATTATATTGAAGAAATAAATAATTCTCTAAAATTACAATATTTTGAAACAGAGGAGCATCTATTTATTTAACTAATTGTAAATAATATAATTTCCACACAAAAAATATTTCTTAAAAAAAAATCTTCCTTTTAATATATAGTCAATGTCTTCAGTCCCGAACCGAAAATCGAATCGGATAACCTTCTAAGTTACAGGGTCTTTGGATCAACCGCGGGTCAATAATTTGATGTTTTGTAATAATTATTATAATTATATATTATATGAATATTTTAGTATTTTTGTGGGAGAGCATACCTTAGAAAAAGTTATATAATCAAATAAAAACTCTTTTGGTCAATTTTAAAAAATCTAGGTCTAAACTTTGAAATTAATAAAATATGATAAGAAATCATTTAACAATAAACTGTTATTGAAAATAAAATAACCTATAGTATAATAATGAATAACAAAATTCAAACACGAAGTATTTATAGGAAAATTTATAATATTACTGAGAAGGTTAACCAATTAAAGAAAAACTATTACTGAGAGGTTTGATATTCATCTACAAATAAAGAAATGACGAATGTTGAATTAAAACTATAAATCTGTGAAATCCTTTTTTAGTTTCATACTCTTAAAAGAAAGAAAAATAATAATTTATATGTAAAAAAATTCTTTTTATAAACGGAAAAAATACCATTTAAATCTTGAACTTTAAAATTTTGGCCAAAAAAGCTTGAACTCTTTAGTTAGCCATTTAAATCTCATATATTTTTATGAATCTATTTAAAGATAAAACTTTTTGTTGACTATGCCATTTTAAACTCGCCATTAGTCAACAATTAACTCCAATTAACTCTATTAACTTACCGTTACTGCTCACGTTAATGATATCGTAAAACAAACTGTTGCGTTTTGGACAACACAAATTTATGAACTACAAACCCTATCAAACCCGAAAAATCCCCGAATTTTATTCATCTTCTTCATACTGGTTTGGTGGTTGCCATTCACCCACCGAAGGCGCCATGAGGATCCTTCATTGGAACTGTCAAGGTTTGCGTGGTACCTTGATATTTTTGTACCTTCTCAATATATGTCGTACATATAGGTGATATTACTCGGTTTTAGTGCACAATAGTGGACATTTATGTCTACTATTCTGCATTATTCTGAGTATTTCCCTTGCATATTTGGTAGATTTCAGGATTCTAGGTATTCGGGTCATTTCGGAGCAAAGTGATACATTTCAGAGGATTTCAGAAGATTTCAAAAGTTGGAGAACAAAGTGATCGATCGTGCAAAAAATTGATCGATCGAGCAAGTGTTTTAGAGAGTGCACGATCGGGAAAATCCTCCTAGAAAAATTTGAAGCTTTGGATCGATCGGTCTAAATGAACAATGAATGTGAAACTTAACAAGATGCTCGATCGAGCACTTCCCCCGAGAAGAACAAGAAGATTTCCAATTTTGCACCCAAATTCTCAAGTTTATTCAATTTCCTTATTTTAGATTATTTTGCTTTTTAGATTATAAATACATTATAGTTTTAGGTTTTTAGAACTAAGCTTTATTTTATTTTGGAGAGTTTTACTTAGGAAGAAGAGATTGAAACTTTGTATTTGGAGAAGAATTTATGTACCCTTTTTAATATCTATACGTATTCTATTATTATTCTTCAAAAAAAATTGATTTGTGTTTGCTTGTTAATGTCTGAGTAGTTCACTAGTTAGATTTTAGGGTTTTCCAATGAAATCAGGTTTGATTGTTAGATTTATCATAAGGGAATATATAATTGTTAAGTTCTTAGTCTAGACTTGTTATTAATGCATGAATTAGATTGGCCATCTAGTTTATTGATATATAAACACAAAGAGATTTGGTTTAGAAGTTGGATCTAGTCTAAATGAATAAGTGTTCTTGCTTGCGAGAGTATTGTCTTGAATGCTTGTGAACTATTGAATTTGAACTGTAATGCATGATCAATTATTTGAAAAACGGCGAGAGTTTGTTTCTGATAATTTGAGCATAGGATTTAATACTCCGAGAGGATATTATTTCATCATTGTCTTTCATGTTGAGAACTATTTTCAAATAAAATCCCAGCATGATAATTTGACTTTTAAACCTCACTACATGTGGATTCCCTATTGCCTGACGCTTTTATTCTATAGTTTACAACCGCTTTTAATTTACTATTTTGATTTCAATCACAACCAATCTTTTTATTTCGTCTTATCTCGATTCATGATTTAACTAAATTGTATACTTTCTGGTCTCTATGGGATTCGACCATATACTTTACTACATTGATATGTTCTCTGCAGTATTAGTTTTAGGATTTAAATTCTTAACCTATCAGAATTTTGGCACCGTTTCCAGGGACCAATAGTGCCTCTTTAGTTTATTCAAGAGTTTAGTCTAAGGTTTTTATTTTTAAAGTACTCATCCCGTTCTTTCTTCTTGTTTTTGTTTTATAGGTGCATCACCGGACGATCTGACAAATCCAAGGAATTGCTCAACCTTAGTAACTCAGAACATGAAAAGTTAGAACACTCAAACCGGAAAGCAAGGAAAGACGCAAGCTCATCTAATTCAATGGCTGAAAACGTTGATCCCATCATTCTTGTTGCACCCGAAGGTCAAGTCGATCCACCTCCTCTTGGACTCAATCAACTTATTGTCCATCAAGAGCGAGGAGGACCAAACGGAAATCAAGTGCCACAAGGCAAACAAAGCGCTGATAACAACCAAGCTCCATCTGGAAATCCCAATCCCTAGAACATCGATGCAAGAAACTTTATCTTGTATGGAGATCCAGAGAGAGTTCCTAATCAGCACAATGCTCAGAACCATCCTCTAGTTGGTTCATTCAACAATCCTTAAGCTTTATATGCTAACAGGAACCCCATCCAACCCCCCCCCCCCACCAACCTTAGCGAAGGGAGTACCAATTTCCCATCCAGCTCGTTCAGATGATCTGTAACAACCAATTCAGTGGTTTACCAAATGAGCACCCAATAGATCATATTGACACTTTTGAGGACATCTACAAACTCAATGGAGTATCAGGAAATTTCATGCATTGTAGCTTTTTCCGTCACTCTTTAGCTGAAAGAGCACTTCGCTTGTTGAAGTCTCTACCTGCTGGATCCATTATAACTTGGGAAGATTGCAAAGTCAAGTTCATAAATCAATTCTTTACTACCACCAAGGCTAACACTTTGAGGAACAAGATCTTTGCTTTTGCACAAAATCTTGTGGAATCATTCTATCAATCTTGGGAGCGATTCAAAGAACTGCTTCGTGATTATCCACACCATAGTTTCTCATATGTTAGTATCCTCAATACCTTCTATAGAGGAATTGACCATAAATTCGAGTTGTCCTTAGATGCAGCAAGCGGTGGAGACTTTATGCAAAAACCTGTTCCATATGCTTATCGTCTGATAGAGAATCTAGTAGTCAGCAATAGTAATCACTGCCCAGAGTTTGATCGTCGAACAAAAGTTCTTGTACTGGCTGCTAACTCAGAACTCTCAGAGCTGAAAGGAGATTTCTCAGAAATGAAAGGGTTACAAACTCAACTACTTAAGGGTCAACATCAAAAGCAGGTCAGTGTTGTAGACGATTCTGAAGTTGATTGTTTTGCTATCCAAGAGCAGAATTCTGAAGGACTTGAGAAGGAAGTAAATTACATCAATAGTCAATGTCAAAGGGTATACAATCAAGGGTATAATCAAGGATTTAAGAAGACTCGCCCCAAAGTATCTTGGAGAAGTACTAATATTGAAAGCCCTCAAGATCAACACTATCCTTAGCTACAAAAGACTTTTGTGCAAAAACTCTAATTCAAGCGGTTTTCGGCAAACCTCTTAGCTTGTTTTTCAACAACTACTACCAACTCAACCTCAACAAAATAAGACAATAGAAATGATGTTCAAGCAACTTTGAAGGCCAACAACAGCCCCAAAGAGAAGTGAAAGAGCTGAATAAAAAATTTGAAGCACTCTCTACACATGTGAAGCATTTGGATATACAAGTTTCTCAGACTTCTAAAGCTGTGAAAAGACAAGTTGCTGTCTTTCCTGGGAAAGTTGGGATAACGCAAAAGGTTATTATAAGTCTTTAGTTGGTAATTTGGAAGAAGGAACTGGTAATTTGGAACGAGATGCAAAAATTAAGAAGTTGAAAAAAGATGCAGACAGATATGCACGATCGGGCACTCCTTGCTCGATCGAGCAGTCCAATTACGGAGGAGGCGATCGATCGGGCACTTCTTTCCCGATCGAGTGAACATGTGAAAAAGTCCAGGAGCTTTTGGTCAATCAGGCACATCGCCATCCGATCGATCCCTCAAATTGGACAAAAATCAGAGCAATTTGCCCGCCGGGCACTCTTTGCCTGTCGGACACACTTTTACCGTCGGGCACTCTTTTCCCGTCGGGCACTCTTTGCTCGATCGAGCATACGGTGTCGACTCCGAAATGCTTATAAACCGAGAATTCCATACCCAGTGCCACCTACGAAGCCCATATCAGAGTTTGAGGATGGAGAGATGATTGGGAAGCAACCAAATCCACTTAGGAAGCTTCATAAGCTACAAGACCCCGGGGAAGTCTTAGTTCCTTGTTCAATTAATGGAGTGGAATTTACAGATTCTCTATGTGATACTGGATCTAATGTGAGTGTTATGTCAGTAACTGTTGCTGAAAGATTGGGGCTATCAGGTATCACACCTTCTAGAATGACTTTTAAGCTTGCTAGCGACTCTACTGTATCTTCTAGTTGGTTTATCGATGATCTATTGGTACAAGTTGGAAATTGTCTTGTTCATGTTGATTTCCACATCTTGGAGATGAATGGGTACAAAGATGAACCTTTGGTTCTTGGGAGACCTTTTCTGGCAACCGTAGGAGCCGTTGTTGATCTACCTAATCAGCGCATATCTCTAAAGAACATAAAGAAAAGGGTTTTCTATCCAGTGATTCCTCTGAAGGGAACACCTAAGCTGACTATGGTAAAAGAGGAAGAGGTGAAAAATGAACTCCATATTGAACATGATCCCAAGAATGCAGTTGCTGAAGTCTTGCGCCAAGTACCTCGAATCTCAAAAGGGAGTAGTAATCCAAAGGTCAAGGAAAAGATGAAAGTGGAACCGAAGCATATTAAGGAGTCTCAAGTGGTTTTGATCCCTCAAGAAATAGTTGGGGATAAAATTGAGTATAAGGTGAAAAGAAAGGGGTTTTCAAAACCCTTCTCAAAGTTTAGAGTTTTACTCACCCCAGAGCTTAAAGAGAGAGGGATTGATGTTACGAAATGTGTGACGGGTAAGGTTTTGAAGCTGAAGATGTCTGGATTTGGAGCTTGTTATGGAACATATCTGGAGGTTGATCCAATTCCAACTTAGAGGTGAGTATCGTCAAGCTAAGTGACGTTAAACAAGCGTTGAGTGGGAGTCAACCCACTATTAGGAGTCTAGATTAGTGTTTTTTCAATTTTGATTTAGTTTTAGTCCTAACTTACTAATATTTAGTTTTGAGTTCAAAGTGATTCAGGTTATTACTGGTGAAAGATCTTCAAGACATTCCGGGTTATCTCTTATATGTTTTCATTACTCATCATCTCACTTGAATTGTTGGTTCTCTTAATGGCTTCTCTACTGATTCTTGCTAATTTTAATTAGTATTGCTTAGATCATTGCTCACCATTCACCACCTTTTTTATGTTTTGACTTGAGTTGTTTTAGATTCATGATCGATTGGTTCTTCTCATTAAGTAATTCTTGATTCTTGCTAATTATAATTACTATTGCTTGATCATTGCTCTTTACTTACCAATTGACTGTGTGATATTGGAATGATTGCTGTTAATTGTTCAAAATGATGCCTCTTATATATGATTCTTGCTAATTTTTAATTAGTATTGTTCGATCATCATGCCCTTAAGGGTTTCTCTTGCAACCGATTCGAGACATAGGAATTTGGAAGATTTGAGAGCAATTCACCATTAGTACCTCTCTTTCCCTTGAACTCATATAGTATTTATGGTCTACTTTCATCTATTGGGGACTTTTCTATTGATTATGGCTACCCTTATTCCTTCTTTATTTTCACACCGGGACGGTTTGAAGTAAGTCCGGGGGAGGGTGTAAAGATACTAACTATGTTTTGATATTTTGTCTTTTTGGTGAAAAATTTCATTTGATTCTATCGAGTCGAAGGAAACATGATCAAAATCAATGATGATAAATAACCAAGTGCGGGTATGGTATTCGATTTCTCTAGACTACTGACTTAGATTAATTTCTGAGATTAGGATTGGAACCCCATTACTGGTTGCTTTGTCTCTGGAAGTTTTGGTCTCTTGAGTTATTGATGATTTGATGCTAGCTCTGCCATGATAGGACTTAATATTAATTTGAATTATTCTTGCTTATGGTGTTGATATACTCTGAGAATTAGGTACCTTGTTCTTCAGTGTTCTGTAAAACCGAATAGTTCTTTCAGTACGGTCTGTGTTCTTTCTCTCTCTCCCTTCGGAAAATAAAAAGAAAACGGTTCAGAAAAAGGGTTGAAAGCGTGACCTAGAAGTGCGTAGTCAACCTCAGCGAATTTCCGTCTGCTTAAAAAAAGAAGAAAAAAATGATGTAAAGAGAAGAAAGAAAAGCGCATAAATGCGAAGGAAAGAAAGAAAAAAAAAGAGAAAAAGCAGTAAGATATAAAAAAAGAAGTGATAAAGGGAGAAAAAGGATCAGGACCGGAAGTCGGTTGATGTTCTGTTTGGTATGGGCATTTCGATAGAAGAGGTACTTGAGTAATTTGATTGATATACAATAGGTGAAAATGCATGTAGCTGAACTTAAATGAATTCAAAGAGCTGGTTGATATGATTTGATACTTGATTGATTTGGGATTTAGAGTAGGAAACATATTATTAGTTTAGTGGTGGTAAACAATTCATTCAAAGTAGTTGTTTGAGAATGGTGTCTTTTGGATTTGAAACTATGCTTATGGTTTTTGAGATTTTGTGAGTTTATATGTGGTCCATTTCGAACCTCTTCTCCAGATTGAATCTTGATTTACTTGAGGACAAGCAAAGATCTAAGTCTGGGAGAGTTGATATTACTCGGTTTTAGTGCATAATAGTGGACATTTATGTCTGCTATTCTGCATTATTTTGAGTGTTTACCTTGCATATTTGGTAGATTTTCAAGATTCTAGGTGTTCGGGTCATTTCGGAGAAAAGTGATGCATTTCATAAAATTTTAGAAGATTTCAGAAGTTGTAGAATAAAGTGATCGATCGTGCAAAGAATTGATCGATCGAGCAAGTGTTTTAGAGAGTGCACGATCGGGAAACTATGTTGCTCGATCGGGTAAATCCTCCTAGAAAAATCTGAAGCTTTGTATTGATCGCCCTAAATGAAGAATGATCGTGCAACTTTACAAGATGCTTGATCGGGCAACCATGTGCTCGATCGAGCACTTCCCCCGAGAAGAACAAGAAAATTTCCAATTTTTCACCCAAGTCCTCAAGTTTATCCAATTTCCTTATTTTAGATTATTTTACTCTTTAGATTATAAATACATTATGGTTTTAGGTTTTTAGAACTAAGCTTTATTTTATTTTGGAGAGTTTTACCGAGGGAGAAGATATTCAAACCTTGTATTTGGAGAAGAATTTTTGAACCCTTGTTAATATCTATACTTATTATATCATGTGTTCTTCAAAGAAATTGATTTGTGTTTGCTTATCAATGTTTGAGTGGTTCACTAGTTAGGTTTTAGGGTTTCCCAAGGAAATCAGGTTTGATTGTTATATTTATCATAAGGGGATAACAATAGTTAGGTTCTTAGTCTAGACTTGTTATTAATTCATGAATTAGACTGGTCATCTAGTTTATTGATATTAGACTAATAAACACAAAGATATTTGGTTTAGAAGTTGGATGTAGTCTAGATGAATAAGTGTTCTTGCTTGCGAGAGTATTGTCATGAATGCTTGTAAACAATAGAATCTGAACTGTAATGCATGATCAATTATTTAAAAAACGGTGAGAGTATGTTTCTGATAATTTGAGCATAGGGTTTAATACTCTGAGAGGAGACTATCCCATCATTGTCTTTCATGTTGAGAACTATTTTCAAAGAAAATCTCTGCATGATAATTTGACTTTTAAACCTCACTACTTGTGGATTCCCTGATGTATGACGCTTTAATTCTATAGTTTACAACCACTTTTAATTTACTATTTTGATTTCGATCACAACCAATCTTTTTATGACGTCTTAGCTTGATTCGAGATTTAACTAAATCGTGTACTTTCTGGTCCCTATGGGATTCGACCCTATACTTTCCTACATTGATCTGTTCTCTGCAGTATTAGTTTTAGGATTTAAATTCTTAACCTATCAATAGGCCAGATATTTTTTTACTTTCTGAAACAAAAAACCACAAATCTTTTGTACTTAGTATTGGTCTTTCTCTTGATTTCCCCCACCATTTTGTTGTTAACCCTTTAGGGCACAGTGAGGACTAGCCATGTATTGGACTTCATCAGTTAGGGTCTCTTTTGTTGGCCTTGCTACTCTTGCTGGTTTTAATGTCTCGGTTAATTATATGCATGAACCTGGTTTTTTTGTTGTGTTATATCTACAGCCATTCGGTGCCTCGTTTATGTTCTCGTCAATGGCTCACGCTCTCTGGTACTCCATCTTCTTTCCCACTTTCTCATCTTTATGTTGGCGACTTTAACGATCTTAGGATTTTGAATGAAAAAGGAGGTGGCATTCAATGTTTTTCTTACTCTCATACTGCTTTTACCACTTTCTTGGACACTTAAGGTTTATGTGATTTGTGTATGGTTGGTAGTTTATTCACATGGATAGGTAAACGCTATAGCTATTGGGTCTGGTCACGATTAGATCAAGCCACCTAAATGGTTGATTAGTATTCTAAATTTCCAAATGCATATGTAAGGGATATAAATTGGATCGGTTTTCGCCATTGACCTTTGTTAATCGATACGGGTTTCCAGCATTCCCCCACATATTGTCCTTTTTGCTATGATACTAGATTGTTTGTAAATGTTGACATCTCTGGTGTTATTCGTAACACTTGGTCGGATTTCTGTGCCCACATTCATCTTAGGCAATTTAGTGAAGATTTACGGTATTGTCGTTCTTCCCTATCTCGTTGGAAAGTCACACATAATGTAAACTCATCCTCATAAATTTTATGACTTCAGCATCTTCTACATGAGGCCCGTACTTTACATATGCTGAATTATGAAATCATTAAGGATCTAAAACTCAAACTTCTCACTCAATATCCGCGTGAAGAGGACTATTGGCGCACCAAAAGTCATGTTACATGGCTTCAATCTGGTGAGAGGAATACTTTTTTCATGCTAAGACGAAACAAGGACGAGTGATTAATCGAATAATGGTTCATACAACACCAGATGGATCTACCTTAACTTCTTCGACTGATATAAATGCTGAAATTCTTCAGTATTTTGGATCACTCTTTACTGCCCAGCCGTCTAGAAAATTGTCACCCATTCTTTAGCATGTCGATTGTTTAGTCACACTAGAAATGAATGACACACTATTATCTCCAATCACGGAAACCAAAATTTGGCAAGTCAAACATCTGTTTTGGTCAAGGTGTTTTGGCCAAGACTTCACCAACTTTAATTTTCTTAAGCAACGACTTTCTTCAATAATTCAAGGATGGACCACGACGTTCTTAACACATGCATGTAAGGAGGTAATGATTAAAGTGGTTCTCCAAGCTTTTCCTGCCTATTGCATATCATGTTTTCTGCTACCTCTTACCCTCCTTCGTTCTTTAACATCTTTTATTCGTAAATTTTGTCGTCTACCTCCCCCCCCCCCCCNATTCCTTGGTTAGCATGGACCAAGCTAACTCTTTCTAAACAAAATGGAAGCTTGTGATTTCGAGACTTACTTTCAATATTCCCTTACTTGCTAAGAAAGCATGGCGAATTCTTACTCAACCATTTACGTTATTAGCTCGAATCTTCAGTCACAAATACTTCTGCCACCTCTCCATCCTCCAGGCCAGTTACAAACCCTCACGCACAAGCTTGGCTTGGAAGGGCATTTTCCAAGGCCTACAATTTCTCAAAAAACGTATTTTACACGTTCTTGGTAATGGTGCACTATCTCCACTTTCCAGGATGTGTGGCATCCTCCCCCCCCCCCCCCCCCCCCCCCCCCCCCCCCCCCCCCCCCCCCNCTCTACCCTTTCCCATATCGTGCCAGTCCATTATTTTATTGATCCCTACACGCATTCATGGTATCTCACCAGGCTTACACAGGTATTCCATCCAAATGACATCAAGGATATTATGCGGGTTAGACCATCTGCAACAATTGCTTCGGATACTTTCACATGGTCTTATACTAAGAGTGGTTCTTATGAAGTTCGTTTTGGGTATCACTTCTTAAATTCTTATGCGACAACCACTATACAAGTTAATGCCTCTACCATCTCTGCTTTACATTATGTATAGTCCTCTGCTTTGCCACCAAAGATTCATCATTTCTTATGGTGTTTACTACGAAATGGTCTTCCTACACACCACAATCTTATTCGCCAAGGGATTAGCTTATCGTCTGCTTGTTATTTTTGTGGGGGTGCAGAGGAAGATGTTCACCATCTTTTATGGCTTTTTGATGTAGTCGTG
>OVBE01000353.1:12173-53478 GCA_900406425.1 Iberis pinnata
CCCCCCCCCCCCTACTGCCCAGCAGTTTAAGCATATAGTATCAACATTCGTAACTTCCTTGCACTCCAATTCACATCTCTATATTGTTTCTTCCATTTTATGGAGACTCTGGAATACTCGCAATGATTTATCCTTTAATAATAGATCATGGGCGATTCCTAAGGTCATAAACAAGGCCATATTAGATGCACAAATGTGGGAATCCATCTCATAATCACCTAATGAGCAAATTATTTCATCCCCTAGCGAGCATTTTCCATCCGTTATCCAACACCCATCACATGTGGGAACCAAAATTCGCACTGTTGTGAGAACCAAAATTTACACTGTCAAATTCTGTTAGTTAGGGAAAATCAGAGAAACCTGGATTTTCCCAGAGATCTCAGATTTCTATGAGTCAAACGTAAATAAGATTAGAATACGACAATAAGTAATAAAAACATGAATTTAAGAATACCAAGAGGGCAAGAGAGTTTCTTATTCCGAATTTTATGAGCGTGATATAATCAGGAGATAGCCTCGATCGTAAGAATTGTCGGCGAGTATCCTATGTCTAACAACGGAAACTTTGAATAACATAATTGAGTCGCAGCTCACTAGTAAGAACAAAAAGATAATCTAAAGCCCTAAGTATTTCGGTGCGAAGGATTGAACATGTACGTGCTCTTCCTCCTCATCTCTCTTATATAGACTTCAAGGTTGATCCGTCTTCCTTTTCTATCTTTGATTCTTCTGTGAAAATCTTCTTTTTGAGTTTTTTCTTCTGCGGAAATATTCTTTTTTTGGATTTCTTCCATTTATCTACGTTTTGCAGAGCAAGCTATAACCATCATCATACTTGGGCCAAATTCTAGTTCAAAATCATAAGTGGGCTATTATCGCGTTTTAGGCCTCTTTGGGTTGTTTTGCGGTTTAGACGATTTTTACGATTTCTGTCGGAGAACCGGTCTGTCGTACAACAATATAGATACTTCAATGTTATCACGTCAATCTATATATGAGATAATTTTGGCGTTCTAGTTAGCCTTAATCGTTTTATATGATTGGTAAAAGGAATGTGTTTTTGTGTCCGTTTTGGAGAACGATAGATTTAATCATTATATACGATTAAATCTTATACATAAGGTTTTACGATTCTTTTTTAAATTGTAGGAAATAATCGTATAGATAGGATAACTTCGGTGTTCAAGCAGATCGTTACCGTTTATACGATTAATTTAGAACTTATACGAAAAGAATGAGTTTCACTGTTTTCATCGTATGATTCCAACGAAAACTCAAAACGACACAAGAAGAGAGATGAATTGTCTGAGACGAAGCATACGTCGTTCAGCTCACCAGTTGGCGGCTGAATGTGTATGGCAAGCTAAATATGCTATATTCATCTCGCCATCTGGTGAGCTGAATGTGCTCTGTTCAGCTCGCCAGTTTGTGAGCTGAATGTGCCCTGTTTAGCTCGCCAACTGTCGAGCTGAACGTGTATCGAAAGCATGACAATCATATGTACGTAAGCGTGTATCGTAAACATGTTGTATGTAAACAATATTCAGAACTAAAGCGTTTGACCGAAGATTACGATCATTTAAATCTTTTCATACTTCTCGAACGTTGATTTCGAGTATACCATTTTTTACCTCAAATTAGACGTAAGTGGATTATCTTGCCTTGTTAAAACCTTAGTGATAGGAAAATCTAGTGGAACAAAACCTTCTCGACTAGGGACAAAAGAGTACAGAGATAACCACTTAACTACTTAGTGATTGTTATCCGGTTCTTTCAAAACAGATCCCTTGAGATCTTTCGGAAGTATCACGGCTTGGTTAGTTTGTTCTGTCGATTGGGATGATACAACTAATGCGGTTTGATGTTCAGATAGAGTGATTAATATTCCCCCGAAAGCTTTTAGGCTTTGATTTTTTCGTGACCTTTTTGACCTCAACAACTCTCAATTTTTGTTAGCTAAGGAAAGTCAAGGAAATCCTAAATTTCTCAGAGGTCCAGGATTTATGTAAGCCAAACATTTACAAGATCACAACACAATAATAGATAAAATAATACAAAATTGAATAAGAATTTGCAAGTAAGAAAAGAGTGAAAGGGTTTCTTATTCCGAATTTTCGTATGAGTTTGTTACAATCAGATTATAAGCTTTGGCTATAAGAGCTAATGGCGAGTATCCTAGTTGTAACAACGAAGACTGATAAACCTAATTTAATCACAACTCGTTAACAAATCGGAATAATAAACCTAATACTCTAAGTGTTTAGTTGCAAAGAAAAATGTGTCTTGTGCTCTTCCTCCTCATCTCTCTTATATAGACTTCCTAGGTCGGTTAACTTGCCTTTTCCCGCCCTTGATTCGAGCTTATCCTTCCGTGGAAATATTCTTTTTCGAGTTTATCCTTCCACGAATATATTCCTTTTCAAGTTTGAGTTAGCCGTTATCGTTTTATACAATTGATAAAAAGGAACGCGTCTTTATGACTATTTTGGAGAATGACAAATTTAATCGCATAGATGAGATAATTCTCGGAGTTTAGTCTAACCATTATCGTTTTATACGATTAAATTTCATACAAAGGGATTTTATGATTCTTTTTTCAGATCGTAGAGAATAATTGTATAGATAGGATAATTTCAGTGTTTAAGCTAATTGTTACCGTTTATATGATTAATTTGAATTTTATATGAAAGGAATATGTTTTATGGTTTTTATCTTAGAATTCCAACGGAAACTCGAAATGACACAAGAGATGACTTGCCCGAGACATAATCTACTCGTCCGTAGGCAACTAGATTTGGCACCAATGTGTTTGTCCAAAGATTGTGAGTGTTTCATGTTGTTACGAGATATATCCTTTAAGATCTTTTGTATTTCACGGCTTCTTTGGTTCTTTCCGTTGATTAGGATATGATGGCTATGGGTTAGGTTTTTTGGATGAAATGATTAATATTTTTATAACGGTTTTTGAGGCATCAATTTCGTCATGACCGTTTTTAGCCACAACAGTTAGCCCCCTCCCCCCCCCCCCCCNAGCTTGCAAGAATCGTTGAAATATTCTTGCGATGTATAGATTAGGCCAGTTCTAGATAAGTTAGGCGGAATTGATGGCTTAAGAGTCTAAAGATGAATAGTAAAAATTTATGTCTATAAATATGAGAAGTAACTTTTCAAACTTCATCCATTCATCTTTTCAAGAAATTCTCCCAAAGGTAGAAAAATCTGTTAGTCGTTCATTCCTTTTTATTTCTCAATTCGTTATAGATTCCGATACGGAAGTTGCTGTGAACACTTGCTATCTATCTTTATGTCTGAAACCCTGCAAGTTCGAGGTGATGGCGATGTGCCAAAATTCGAGTTTCTGAAACACTCGATCCACCCGAAGGAGGTGGAAGCATGTTGGAGTGCAACATGTGGGATGGTGGCTCCACATCCTGAATCGTGGTGCCCGCCGAGGCCTAACTTCAAGAAAGATGTTGACAATCCGAGTGGTTATAGAGCATCTAATCTGACCACCATCCAAGAGTTTTGCAGAGTTCTAGAAGAAGTATTATTTCGCATGCCCGAGCTTGGGGGGGGGGAGGCCAATTCTCCGCCTCACATTTGGTCTACATGCTATAAGGCGCACTTATTATTTTCCGGCTATGGTTTCCCATACCGGGAGTTAAAGTCGAGTTTTTAAATCAATATGGTTTTTTGATCAGCTAAGTTTTGCCTCATGGCCTTCAGCACCTTATCAGCATCCTAGTTTTGAGTTACGAACGAGAAATAGATTTAGATGTTGATTATCTGACGGCTTTCCTCCAGCTGAAGAAGATGAGTTAACCGCTCTGATATTACCTAGTGTCGCAGAGTCATATGTCGGTGATACAATCGCTTATGTCCAATTTTCACAATTGGAGTAAACGATATTGTTTCTTTCGTATGGATAGCGCCTCTGTGGAGGAGGAATACCCTGTTTTAGGCGAAGATGGGGTCTGAAGGGTACCATGGTTGGATATTTTGATCTTTTTAGTTTGCCGACGTCGAACCCATTCTTGTGTTATGTAGTTTTTAATCTCCTTCCTCCGCATCCACAAGACTTGTTCATCGTTAGAGACTTTCTACGAGGCGGTCCATTTCATGGGGGTTATTTCTGTCCACAACGAGTTCATAACGCGTTCAAGTATCACAACGCTCGAGCTTGTCCTCACACTAACGCGGAAGAGGAAGACGATCCGATAATGGAGCGTCTTATTTTGTATGAGATGCCTCCCGAGGGAGAGGTCTCCGACATATGGATATGCTATGTTTAATGAGGGTAGTACTGCCCATGTTGGAGGGGAGTTTCCTTCCAAGGCGTGGTGTGACAATTTCCTTGAAGATGGTTTGAGTCAAGTTTCATTATCATCTTCTGGAGGCTCCTTCTTTGACTCTCAGAACTTCGCGCTAACTTAACCAGCTGTTGGTCAAGGGTTTGTGAGATCGAAACAATACATTGAGGCTTCGAGTTTCTGCATGGGGTTAGTTCTCGCTCACACGACTTAGTTTTCTTCGTATGATTTTTCCAGTAATTTATTTAAAAGGCTTTTGACAGGGTCTCCATGCGATGAACGAGGCTCTCAGGAAAAGTGACTGGAAGCACGGACGGCTCAGTTCAAGCCCAAGAGACTCGAGGAGGAGAATTTCTTCCAAAAGAAGGAGATCGAAGCGGTCTCTCTCTTTTAGAAGGAATTAGCTCTAAGACAAGCGTCCCAGGTTCACCGTGCAATCAGGCGCGGTAAGTGTGAGGTTGCTTTGATCGTGGAATATTGTTAGGAGGTGTGCAGTTAATTTTGATCGGCTTAAGCACACGCACTAGACAGTTGGGGAATATCACGAGTGTCGCAATTATGTAGGTGCCTTGTGCTGTACTCAGCATCCTGACTACTTCTATAGCCTTGAGATGGACAAAATGTCTGGTCACATGAAGAAGTTTGTACGTAAATGCAGAGTCTTTGATCCCTCCGATTGAAGAAAGGATTTGGGAGCATTGGGCTCCGATTCCCAGCTCGACTGATTTAAAAGAGGACGGGACTGCTACACACGGTGATGAGGAGGCGGTGAACCAGGATCCAAACCCGCTTGCTGGCAATTTTCTTGTTCTAGTTTTTTATAGTGTGACTCATGAGGAGCGCAAGTTTATGTACAAAGGGAATTTGTTCCTTGTTTAGATTGTGATTTTGAAGAGTGTGGCCGTTTTTTTTTGTCTGGATTGGCCGCAGGTGGCTCTGAATCCCTGTTGCCTTGCGGCTTTATGTAAATAGATTATGTTATGTGAATATATGACTAGTTATTGAGACAAGATTATGAGTCATCATCTCATGTCTGACTCTCGGCTGGTCGCTACATTCGTATGTCCGTTTCGGGTGCGAGATTTTGAAAAATTAATTATTGGGTTCTATGAACTTGCGAACGTTAGCAACGAAAGGAATGTGTTTTACAGTTTCTATCATAGAATTCCAACGGAAACTCAAAATGATACTAAACGGGAGATGACTTGGCGCCAATGCGTTTGTCCGAAGATTGTGATTGTTTTTTGTTGTTCTGAAACATATCCTTTAAGATCTTTCGTATTTCACAGCTTGGTTGGTTCGTTCTGTTGATTAGGATACGATAGCTATGAGGTTAGATTTTTCAGATAAAATGATTAACATTTTTATAACCGTTTTTGAAGCATCAATTTCGTCGTGACCGTTTTGACTCCCAAAACCACATTCATCTCCTTCTCTATCACCCTATTACACCTATATGGTGGGCAACTCCTGGCTCAATGTGGATGCCCCAGCTAGCATAAGTTGGGTACTATCAGATCCTATAAGTAAGCACTTATGTATGTGCTTCGCGTCCACGGTACCTCATCTATCAGCCTTAAATATCGAGGCGGAGGCTTTGTGGTAAGTGGTTTCTCATATCACACTTCTTAGATATCATCCAATAATTTACCAAAGCGATAATGTGAGACTTGTTCGAGATCTAAGACTCTAATGCATTCGGCTACTCACACCTTCCGCTCCAGTTCGCCTATTTACTCCTATATGGATATCGCTATCACTGTCACCTCTAATGCTACCTTACTGCCACCTCTCTTTACTCATGTATCTCATAATGTTAATATACTCACGGATAGTCTCACTAAACATGCACGGTTAAACTGTGCTTCTCATACTATATGTTGGTTTGTATAACAGTTTATATTATCAATAAATTCAAAGTTGACAAAAAAAGGCCTGAATGTTTTGGTTCACTTGGGTCGCAGGTTTATGCCGGCTTTTTCGGTTATTATCAGGTTTTATGATAAATAATTTATGCATAAAATCTCAACCGGATTTGTTGCTAGGTCACCGGTTCTCGCAGTTGGACCGCAGGTCCGAATCGGATCTGAAAATATTGTATATAGTAGATAAATTCTATATTTATTTAAAAACAATAACATTTTAATCCAAAATAACAATAACAATCAAAAGAAACCAAAATTACCTTCCACAACTTTGTGGTTGAAGACATAAAAAACCTGGCATAAATCGTTGTTTGAAACCTCAAGCAAGATGAGAGTGTATATGATCAAGTTCGGAGTAACGTTGGAGCAGTGTTGTGTCTAGTTATCTCGGAACTCAAAGCGGCACTTAATAGTATTTTTAATTAAGTTTAACTATTTACGTATTAAAATAAAAAGAAATATATATGATAAATTATTCAATTTTTGTATAGTATATATCAAAAATAAAATAATAAATAGTTAGTATTAAATTATTTATAAACTTGTGTGTATAACTTCATATTAATGATATTTTAAATAGATGATAACTTCATATTATCCTTTTTCTATCAGCTTTCTTATCTTTTCAACAATCTCATTCATATGTATGTCTTTAGGTTTAGCAGATCTGACAGAGATGTGGTCACCTCGCCAGCGATATTTGCTTCCTTACTCGGATCCAGACTTCTATGGCGATGGAGGGCTTCATCGGGTCAATTTTCTCGATTCCTTGCATGAATGCGTCGGATCTCCTTTTTCGCCAGTTGTGCTAGTGGGGTGGGTAACTCTAATGGTGGGTGGTGGCTTCGACATCTTTGGGTTGGCGTTGTGGAAGTGGTTGGAGCAACAACCGATACTAGTTGGGCGGAGCTTCCTTTTGGTTATCGGTTTTTGGTACGAGCTTTCTTTGGTTATGAATCTGGTGGAGTTTATGGGTTTCGGTTGCTTTCTCTCGACGAAGTAGTTCTACCTGGCATAGAGGTGTCGGATTATCAGGTAAAAATCTCGTTTGTAGCTAACGACAGATCTTCTTAGCGATGGCTATCATCAACGAAAAGCCCCTTATTGGGCCTAGGTCTAGGCCGGCCCAATTTACTTTTTGTTACATCCAATCCATATTTTATCTTTTGCTTCTTATGTCATTATGTATTTAGTTTTTACATTGTCAACTTATCTTTATTAGGTAAATAGATACAAATCTATATGAGTTTGTATCTCCGGGATTCAAATCCTGCAACAATTGTAAATTGGTTATTTGGAATATTAGGGGTGTTTGTCTGTCTAGAAAAATATGTTTTTCTAGTTCATGTGTTCTTTTTCTAAGATTTGTTTATCGACTCTGTTTCATAATAGTTATGTCCTTTCTTTGTAAGAGCAATTTCTTCATATGGATTTGTATCTTTTCTTTGGTGAGACTTTATCTATCCTTTATTGGTTTGGGTCGATCTAGACAGTGAGGATCTTTTGTTGAAAATGAATATAAGGTGTTAAGTTATCTTTATAAAAGTAAAAACAGTGTCAAGTTTTCTTACAATGTGCAATTTTTTTAAAGATATTCTCAAAAATACCATAAAAAGAGTGGGTTCCAAAAATACCTTAATTTTTCCCAAAAAATCAAAAAAATATTTTTTTTTCTAAAAGTAGCAAAAAAATTAAATAGTTTTAAAACACCAAATTTACACTCTAAACACCCAAAATCAAATCTTACCGCTTTAAATTTAAATTCTAAATCTATTAAGTGAACTCAAACCCAGAAATTTAAATTCTAAATCCTTAAAATTTACTTTTTATGTTTGTAGTAAAAAAATAATTTAATGGTATCTTTGGAACTTTTGAGAGTATGGTATTTTTTGGAATTTGAACATTGGTATTTTAAAAAATTTCTCTTTTCTAAAAAAAATTACTGATTTTATTCAAGTTGATTTACTATATTGTGATTTGATATTTTCAAACATGCATATAAAATTGGGGAACAGTGGTCAATAACCAAAAGGCACTCTATAATTAAGAATCTAACCACTAGTAATAGATGCACCTTTTTCTATCTACAATATACCATATATATATATATATATATATACCCTTCTCTTCCTTTTGTTCATTTTATCCAAACATTTTTTGTTAGTTTCAAAATTTATTTATTTTTTTGCTACGCTTATTTTTTTATGTGGCTAATTTGGTTTTTGTTTATGAGTTATTTTTGGGGTCAAGATTTAGAATTTAGAATTTATATTTTGGAGTTTTGGGTAAATATATTGGGGTTTTGGGTGTATATTTTGGGGTTTTGGTATAAAATATGGGAATTTGCGTTTATATTTTGGAATCCAAGGTTTACATTTTTGAGTTTTGATACACTCAGGTTTAAACTCAAATATATTCACTGCAAGTGCACAACAAACGCAGTCGTATATGAGGGATCGAATCCACAGAGACCAGAAAAGTACGACCCTCAGTTTAAAATAGAATTAAGCTAAGAACATATCAAAAATGGTGATTATAACCGAGAAATGAAAAAAACAATCAAATAAAAACGATTGTAAAACAATTAAAGAAAACGCTAGGCTAAAGAGAATTCTGCAGGTATTTAGATTAAAAGTCAAGGTTAACATGCAGGATTGATTACTGAAAATATTCCCAACTCGAAAAATAACAATAGACTAATATTCTCCCGAAGTATTAGATCCCTATTCTCGAATTACTAAAGACAAATTTCCGCCGTATGTAGATAATTAGATCATGCATATCAATTCAGATTCGATAAGTTCATAAGCCCTTAAGACAATACTCCCGCAAGCAAAGACACTTATTCATCTAGATTACATCAGACTTCTAAACCAAATCCCTTTGAGATTATAATTCTTTGATCAATGAACTAGTTAGCTACTCTAATGCATGCACTAGGAACAAATCTAGACTGAGAACCTAACAAATTTCAATCCATTCTATCAAACCCTAACGATTAACCTGGTTTCCCCTAGGAAAACCCTAACAAAGAGACTACTCAGACATGATTGCAAGAATAGAAATCATAGATTGAGTAAAAATTGAAGAATTAAAAAGCCAAATTGTATATAAAGAAATCAGAGTTCATAAATCCTCTCGAATACATATGTAGATCTCTTCTCTCTGGAACTTCAGCGATAAAACTTGTTTTAAAACTTAATAAAAACTTCTCTCTCTAAAAATAACAAGCCAAAAAGGCTTTTTATAGTTTTAGAACAAATGAAAATAAGATCTAAATAATAAAAAAAATTGATGATAGATCTTGAGGTCAAATGCGTATTTTAGCTCGTTTTTCATTATGCTCGACATAGGGGATCGATCTAGGCTCCAAGGGATCGATCAATCTGAACTTTCTCAAAACTCCAAGTGCTTTGGATCGATCGATATGTCCTTGTCTGAGTCTTAGACACTTCATTCTTCATTTGCACTTGAATTCTTCCAAAAATCGTCATTTTTGCTCCAGAATGTCCCAAACACCGAATTTCCTGAAAACATGCTAAAAATACAAGGAAAACACTCGGATAACACTAAATGATAGGTATAAATACCCATTAAAAGGTGTTAAATATAAGTGATATCAACTCCCCCAGACTTTGATCTTTGCTTGTCCTCAAGTAAAGTAAAAACCATATCTGAAGAAGAGGTTTGAAAAGGACCACACAGGAACTCTCAGAATCTCAGCAACCCAAGTTCAAACATCAAAACCGCAAGACACCAATCCTAAACAACCACTACAAATTAACTATTTACCACCACATAACCAATGACATGCTTCCTACTCTAAATCCCAAATCAATCAAACCATCAAATCATTTCAACCAGCTCTCTACATTCAAATTAGTACAAATAGTGCATTCTTGCCTATGGGGTATCGATCAAAGCCCGCTAAAGTATCTTTTCTATAAAAGCGCCCATACCTAACAGAGAATCCAACGACTTATGGTCCTGACCCTTTTTCCCCCTTTCTCACTTCTTTTTGAAAGATTCTCACTTTTCTGCGTTTTTCTTTTCTATATATTTTTTCTTACTGCTTTTTAAGCAGCGCGTCAATGACTACGGACTTCTAGGTCATGCTTTCAACACTTTTTCTAAACCGTTTTTTTAAGGGAGGGAGAGAAAGGATCCAGATCATACTGAAAGAACTTGTCGGTTTTACAGAGAACCGAAGAGAAAAATACCCAGCTTTCAAAGTATAACCAACAACATAAGCAAGAAAATTAAGATCAAATTTAAGTCATATCCAAATAGAGTTAGCATCAAATCATTAACAATCCAAAAGACCAGAACTTTCAAAAGCATAGAAATCAATCAATGGGGTTCCAATCCTAAGTGCAGCATTTAATCTAAGTCAGCAGTCAAGTAGAGAATGATATCGAACTTACATCGGGTTAGTAGTCATCATAGATTCTGGTCATTATTCCTTCGACTCGACTAGACTCATCTAATAAAACAAAAAAAAATTTGAAACTTTTTGCCAAAATAACAAAACACCAAAATAATGTTAGTAACTACCACATCCCTCCCCCAGACTTACTTCACACCGTCCCGGTGTGAAAATAAATCCAGAAGAAGGAAAAATGATCATAATATAAATAAGTCAAAACACCATAAATCCAAAATAAATATAAAATACATAAGTCCAAAGTGAAAAAGAAAAGATAACCAGGAATGATCAGTCCGAAGCGTGCCCTGAACTGCCAGCTCCTCTCGCTCTATGACCCGAAGGCTCCTCGTCCTCATCACTCTTATCTATATGTGCTCTGAAGCATGTTGGTCGTCTGATCTTCGCTAAAGCTCCCCAAATTCTCTGAACCATGCTATGGGTCCTCTCAGCAGCATCCGCCGTCCATCTGATTGTCTCGACATCCGTGAAGTCGGGTCGCCGAGGTGGAAAGTCATACTCACTGTAATCCTCAGGTAAGATAGGTGAGTCATCCTTTGGACTACGGTCTCGCTCCTGTCTCTGAGTATACCATTTGCTACGAATTGACCCTCGGGAAAGTTGCAGTGTGTTAGGTACGGGTTCAACCCCGTCAACCAATCGATCAGCTCCCGGAAGAAAACGAATGTTCTCCAGGGAAGTGACACTAGTGAGATCCTGATGCGGTAGCAGGATCTTGAACCTCTGACCTCCCGACTGCAGAAAAATGTAAGCTTTGTCCTTGGTGAACCACCTGGTCGAGAAAAGAAAGGGCCAATCCACGCGGTTGCTTGACGTCGCTGGGGTAAACAACCCAAGAGTAATCCCGACGTGTAAAAGAACCGGGGTAACTAGGCTACCCATTACCTCAACTCGGGTCAAGTTCCTTAGCGCATCTAGCTTCTGGCTAGCTAGGATCTTAGCGAAGATCTATCCAAGGTTCGCATCATGGCGAACCGGATCTTGGTCAGCCTCATAAGTCACTGCCGTATGATGGCATATGGCAAAATGGAGGAGCTCAAGCTTCTCAGAACTGACTGTTGCCGCTTCAGACTTCCCGAAGAAAGTGCACCCCAATACCTTGAGTGCAATGCGGACAACCAGGTTATGGATACCGGTAAGCTTTGCCTCTCGAGACTCATACCGCCCGTGCGCAATAACTTCCCACAAATTCGTGTAGGAATAGAAGTTGGGCAACTAAGGTAGATGCCCTTCATTCTGGAATCCGAAAATAGGACCGAACTCCGCCATCGGAATCCTGTAAAGAATACCGCAGCAAAAGAATTGTACCTCAGATTCGGCGATGTATGGGTTCTGCAAATCTGAATCGGGGTTGTGGATACAGAGCGAGGCTAAGAACTGCCTCGCAAGATCGAGATAGAGAGGGTAGTCTCAAAACGGGAAGGTTCCGAGACCCATCCGGTGGAAAAGCTCCACAACATCACCGTCTACTCCCAGTGCTGCCAAAGTCTGATGATTGGCGAACCGGGTCGGCTCCAACGAGCTCTTGAGCAAAGCATTGTAGAACATGGAATCATACTGATCCGATTTCTCAAAGAACAGGTGCTCCTTCCAACCCTTGTGAGTCTTGAGTTGGGAGACTACTAAATCGAGGCGGCAATTGTTGAACCGTGTCTTTGGTTTCTGAGGCCATGGAGATTAAGTGAACTTCAGGTCAAGGACCAGATCTACTTCCTCGACCTCCTCGTTGTTGGTGCAGCTGCTAGCGACCGCTTTTCCCTTTTCCTTTGCGGTTGCTTTCGTTTTCTAAACCGCAGGCGGTCTAGCAGAACTCGAGCAATCGGTCTACGGTTGAGCTTGCTTTGTGGTTTGGCTCCGAGTGCATTGCCTTGTCTTGATGATTGCTGGTGGACCTCCTACATCACTCTGGTTTCCGGAATCTTCTGAACCGTATTGGAATGTACGTGTATCCATCCTGAAAATAAAAAGACTTCGAAGCAAAAAGAGTGTCTCATTTAATCCAAAACATCCATATCATGAAGCTTCATATCCAAAACAACCACTTTCAAAGGTTTAAAACAAACCTAATGACAATTTTCAAAAGAAATCGTAATCAAAACCAATAGAAACCGAACTGACATATTCTAGCAATCCATATTCAATCCTAGAGCATTCCACATTTTCAATCAATCCAACCAACTCAATAGAACCATCCAAATTCCACAAACCCGAAATCCCTTTTGAAAATTCAAACCAAACTTATCAAAATTGAAAATTTGACATAAATCAACAAAAATCCATATGCATGTATCAAACAACCATCAAATAAATGTAGTCTGTTCGAGAAAGCAGTCTCATAAGCTAAGTGACGAATCTCTTCAATTTCATGCAACTGAATGAGATGCCTTTCTGTTGTGGTCTTTATATCAAAGTTCAGCAACTTGACAGCCCATGCAGCTTTGTGTTCCAGTTCTACCGGTAGGTGACAGGCTTTACCATAGAAAAGTTTGAAAGGTGTAGTAACAAGAGGTGTCTTGAATGCAATTATATATGTCCATAGAGCATCATCAAGCTTCAAAGACCAGTCTTTCCTAGACCCATTTACCGTTTTCTGCAGAATAGCTTTGATTTCCCTGTTAGAAACCTACACTTGTCCACTTGTCTGAGGATGATATGGTGATGCAACATTATGCTTCACCCCATGCTTCCTAAGAAATCCATCAAAGACCCTATTGATGAAATGAGTACCTCCATCACTAATAACAACTCTAGGGACACCAAACCTGGGAAATATCACAGACTGGAACATCTTTAGTACCACTTTCGCGTCATTAGTGGGGCTAGCAATTGCTTCAACCCACTTAGACACATAATCAACAGCAACCAAAATGTAAAGGTTATTATGAGAAACAGGGAAAGGACTCATAAAGTCAATTCCCCACACATGAAAAACCTCTACTTCATGAATGAAGTTTTGTGGCATCTCATTTCGCTTTGAAATATTCCCTTGTCTCAGACATGAATCATAGCAAGAGATATAGGCATGAGCATCCCTGAACATGGTGGGCCACCAGAAACCTGCTTGGAGTACCTTAGAAACTGTCTTGAATGTAGCGAAGTGACCAGCATAATCTGAACCATGACAATGATACAGAACATTCTGAATCTCCTCTTCAGGCTGACATCTTCGGAACATACCATCTTTATAAGGCTTGTAGAGATATGGTTCATCCCAATAGTAATGTCTGACATCCCTCAAGAACTTCTTCCTTTGGTATCCTGAGTAATCTTGTGGTACAACATCAGCAGCTAAGTAGTTAGCAAAATCTCGAAACCATGGAGTAACCAAATCAGCTTTATTGGGTCTATGGATGGAGAAATTTGCTTCCGCGATAGTGCTTATTGCACAAATGTGTTCCTCTTGAAAAGAATCATCTATAAAAACGTCTTCTTCGACTTAAAGTCGGGAAAGATGCAACTCCGTTCTCAATGCCCCCCTTGTCCTTAATCTCCAAATAAAATTCCTGCAAAAGTAGAATCCAACGTAATAATATGGGTTTAGCATCCTTTTTAGAAAGGAGATACCACAATGCCGCATGATCGGTGTGGACCACTACTTTGGATCCTAATAGATAGGATCTGAACTTCTCAAAGGCAAAAACAATCGCTAGGAGCTCTTTCTCAGTTGTTGCATAATTGCGTTGAGGTGTATCAAGATTCCTAGAGGCATAGTAAATAACGTGAAGCTTCTTATCCTTTCGCTGTCCAAGAACAGCTCCCACATCGAAATCACTTGCATCACACATCACTCCAAAAGGAAAATACTAGTCCGGTGGTTGCACAATCGGAGCACTTACCAAAGCTCCTTTGATTGCTAAAAAGGCAGATTGGCAATCATCATCCCATTCAAACTTGACATCCTTGCACAGCAACTTCGTAAGGGGTCTAGCAATCTTCAAGAAGTCTTGAATGAATCTTCTATAGAAGCCTGCATGACCTAGGAAGCTGTGAATGTCCTTAACGCATTTAAGAGCTTGCAAGTTAGTCATCACTTCAATCTTATCCTTATCCACTTCAATTACTTTCTTAGAGATCTTGTGTCCTAACACAATCCCATTCGTCACCATGAAATGACACTTCTCCCAGTTCAACACTAAATGCTTTTCTTCACACCTTTGAAGAACCCTGCACAAGTTAGCAAGACATATATCGAAAGAAGGACGATAGATAGAAAAATCATCCATGAAAACTTCCATGATATCTTCAATAAGGTCAGTAAAGATAGACATCATGCATCTCTGAAAAGTTGCTGGAGCATTACACAAACCGAAAGACATCATGCGATAAGCGTAAATACCAAAAGTACATGTGAATGTCGTCTTCTCCGGATCGTCTGGGTGAATTGGAATATGAAAGAAACATGAATAACCATCTAAGAAACAATAGTAAGGGTGATTAGCCAATCTCTCTAACATATGGTCAATAAAAGGTAAAGGAAAATGATCTTTGCGGGTTGCAACATTCAATTTCATATAGTTTATACACATTCTATGACCTGTAATAGTTCTAGTTGGAATCAACTCATCGTTCTCATTCTTAACCACTGTTATTCCCCATTTCTTAGGAAATACATGAACAGGACTAACCCAACTACTATTGGATATAGGATAAATAATACCGACATCTAGAAGTTTCATTATCTCTTTCTTAACAACATCTTTCAAATTAGGATTTAGCTTTCTCTGATGTTCTACAGAAGTCTTAGATTCATCTTCTAAATGTATCCTATGCATGCACAAGTCTGATGAAATCCCAGTAATATCATCTAGGGTATAACCTAGAGCTCTACGATACTTTCTTAGCTTAGAAAGAAGTAAGGTGGTCCATACGTTATTTGAATCAGCATTCGCTATCACGGGATAATTAGAATTAGGACCTAGAAATGTGTACCTTAGCCCGAGTGGAAGAGGTTTAAGTTCCAGTTTTGAAGCTTTCAGCTCGCTCCATTCATCAGAAAGGGGCACAGGGTACGGTTTAGGTGGAGACTTGGCAGCTGTCTCCAACGATTCCACTTGGTTAGCCATCCTTTCAATACTCCTACAAGAGTCTAACATCCTGGTATAACCTGAAACATCATCTCTAAGCGAAAAAGACTCATCATCAGCGTTAGTCAATGCAATCTCTAAAGGATCATCAAGTAAGAAGTGATCAGAAACTCCCTCAGCAGCCTGTGTGATGGTGTCCACCCAAAAGGATTTGGCATCTAGAGTTGGTTTCTACAAAACATCTTGTAGATTGAACTTATAACCATATCACCGAGATGAAGATCGATATTGCCTTTCTTCACATCAATAATAGCTCCAGATGTTGCCAAAAAGGGTCTTCCTAATATGAGAGGATCTTTTGGTTTTTCTCCAAGCTCCAGAACCACAAATTCGGTTGGTACAAAAGCTGTCACAATCTTCACAGGAAGGTTCTCAAGAACTCCGACGGGATACTTCACAAGACGGTCAGCAAGAATGAGTGAGATCTTGGTGCCTATTATATCTATCATACCCAACCTTTTAGCCACTGAAAGAGGCATAAGGTTCACACTGGATCCCAAATCACAAAAAGATCTTGCAAATGTAATATCATCAATCTCTACTAATAGAACAAAGCTTCCTGGATCTCCAAGTTTCTTAGGCATACGGTTCTGAAGTATCGAGCTACATTCTTCTATGATTATCATTGCTCCCTCTTATAAAGTGATCTTGCTTGTGAGCATGTTCTTAACATATTTCCTTAAAGAAGGAATCATTTGACAAGCATCAGAAAATGGTAATCGAACAGTCAGTTCTTGGATCATCTCCTTGCACTTTGCATCTTCTAGATCTTTTCTAGACTTCTTTGGTTGAACTGGGTATGGAACCTTAGGTTTGTAAAATCAAACTGGAGTTTCAGCATTCTGGGGAGTTGGATCGATCGATCTCCTTAGTTTTTGAATCTGAGATCGATGGATCGATCGATCGATTTGAACTTACAGAAATCCCTGCCTTAATAGGATCGATTGATCCATGCTTGGATCGATCGATCTCAACCTCTATGGATTTTTCCAAATTCCCCTTTTCTGCAGGTTTTTCAGTTTCTTTGACTAGAACTTCATCGGCTTTTTTCTTTCACAACCAGAGACTTTCCACTTCTCAACATAATAGCATTCACAAACTCCTCCTCGGAACTTGAATCAGACATCCTAGAAGGAAAACCTGGTGGTCTCTTCGCAACTTCAGCAGTTTGAACCACTTGAGTATCCAAATGCTTGATATGAGAGGACAAGCTTTCGAATTTTTGATTCAAATCACCATATATGCTATCTATCTTCACGTTCAAGTTCCTCTCGGTCTATTGCTGACCTTCTAGTATCCTTTTGAGCATAGCTTCCATCTTGTCCTCTTGATGAGCTTGAGGTGGAGGTGCTTGTTGATAAAGAGGCTGAGATTGTTGTTGAAAGCCGTCTGAATTGTAGTTTGGAACAAAGCTCACATTTTGATTTCCTTGAAAACCATTCCCTCCAGCATTCTGCACAAAATCCTTCTGGACAAAACCTTTGTTGAACCCTTGATTGTATCTTTGGTTGAACACTCTCTGAGGGACCTTGATGAAACTGAGAAATCTAGTTTCTCAAATTATTAGTCCTAGTGGGAGTGTAGAACTGATTCAAGAAATTGGATTTACAGTCATTCCAAGTTTCTATGGAGTTAGGTGGTAAAGACTTTAGCCACCTTAGAGCTATGTCCGCTAGAGAATGATTAAAGAGCTTACAATTCATAAAGTCTTGAGAGACTCCATTGAGCTGGACAGTGCTGCATATGTCCTCAAAACTGTCTATGTGATCCATCGGGTACTCAATATGAAGACCACGGAATTGACTCTGACGTATGAGCTGAATGAGCTGGAACGGGAAATTATAATTTTGTCTCTGAGGTTTACGAGAATGTAGAGCATTCCTATTAGTGAGGAAAGCTTCAGGGTTGTTGAAGTCTCCAACGAGAACCCTGTCTTGTTGAGGTGGGTGATTGAAAGCATGTTCTAATGGGTCATTCAGCAAAATGACTTCAGGTTCCATCTGATTACCATTACCACCTCTTTGAACTCCCTGTGACACTTGATTGCCTAATTCTCCTCCTCCTATAGGATTGATAATTGCATTGTCTCTCGGGAGGGGGAGGTGGGTTGTTGTTTAACCATGTCTCTTCAACCGCGATCCGATGAACTAGAGGGGGTCGTTCGGATCATCAAGAAAGAAGGGATTAGGAATGAGATTATCCCTCATCGTGCTGGAGGATTGAGAGTTCTTCTCGCCTTTCGGATTGAGCGTTCTAGATCCAAAAGTTCCTTGTTACCAGGACTGAGTAATTTCTTTGACTTGTTAGATCGCTGGATCATCAACCTATAAAAAGGAAAACCAAGAATAAAGAAACGCAATTAGTACAGTAAAAAGAAAATTTCTTAGTCTATACTCTAAAGAAAACTTAAGAGACACTATTGGTTCCCGGAAATAGCGCCAAAAACTTGATATACTCAAGTTTTAACTCAAATATATTCACTGCAAATGCACAGCAAACGCATTAGTATATGAGGGATCGAATCCACAAAGACCAGAAAAGCACGACTCTCAGTTTAAAATCGAATTAAGCTAAGAACAGATTAAAAATGGTGATTGTAACCAAGAAATGAAAACAACGATAAAATAAAAACGATTGTAAAACGATTAAAGAAAACGCAAGGGGAAATACAATTTTGCATGTATTCATGTTAAAAGTCAAGGTTAACATGCAGGATTGATTATTGAAAATAATTCCCAACTCGAAAAACAACAATAGACTAATCTTCTCCGAAAGTATTAGATCCCTATTCTCGAATTACAAAAGACAAACTCTCGCCGTACTTAGATAATTTGATAATGCATTTCAATTCAGATTCGATAAGTTCATAACCTCCTAAGACAATACTCCCGCAAGAAAAGGCACTTGTTCATCTAGATTAGATCAGACTTCTAAACCAAATCCCTTTGAGTTTATAATTCTATGATCAATGAACTAGTTAGCTACTCTAATTCATGCACTAGGAACAAATCTAGACTGAGAACCTAACAAATTTCAATCCATTCTATCAAACCCTTACGATTAACCTGGTTTCCCCTAGGAAAATCTTAAAACCTAACGAAGAGACTACTCAGACATGATTGCAAGAACAGAAATCATAGATTGAGTAAACATTGAAGAATTAAAAAGCCAAATTGTATATAAAGAAATCAGAGTTCAAAAATCCTCTCAAATACAAATGTAGATCTCTTCTCTCTAGAACTTCAGCGATAAAAAGTGTTCTAAAACTTAATAAAAACTTCTCTCTCTAAAAATAATAAGCCAAAAGGGCTTTTTATAGTTTTAGAACAAATGAAAATAAAATTTAAATAATAAAAAACTAACGGTAGATCTTGAGGCCAAATGCGTCTTTTAGCTCGTTTTTCATTCTGCTCGACATATGGGATCGATCGATCTAGGCTCCAAGGGATCGATCGATCCAATCATGGATCGATCGATCTAAACTTTCTCAAAACTCCAAGTGCTTTGGATCGATCGATTTGTCCTTGTCCGAGACTTGGACACTTCGTTCTTCATTTACACTTAAATTCTTCCAAAAATCGTCATTTTTTCTCTAGAACGTCCAAAACATCAAATTTCCTGAAAACATGCTAAAAACACAAGGAAAACACTCGGATAACACTAAATGATAGGTATAAATACCCACTAAAAGGTGTTAAATTCGAGTGATATCAAGTTTAGGGTTCATAGTTTAGGTCTAGGGTCTATATTTTGGTGTTCGGGGTTTATATTTTGGAGTTTAGGGTTTATGCTTTGGGGTTTAGGTTTTATGTTTCGTTTATGTTTTGGGTTTTGGGATTTATGTTTTGGGTTTAGGGTTTATATTTTTGGTTTTAGGGTTTTGAGCTCTGGGATTTAGGGTTTATGTTTTGGGATTTAAGGTTTATATTTTGGGGGTTTAGGGTTTGTATTTTAGGGTTTAGAGTTTGTATACGTAGGTAGTCCGACTATTGTTTTTGAGTAGTCTGAATACTTTTGATTTTATATTTCATTTATCAAATTTACTATTCATTTTTTAAAAAAATATAAATTCATTTTATATAATTTTAATCATGTTAGATTTATATAACATATTTCAATGAAGTTTAATTTAATTTTTTAATTTTATAATATATGTGTTGTTTTTAATTTTATTTGTATTTTTCAATTGTAAGTATATATTATATACATTAAGTGTTGTATATATTCTATTGTATTTTTGATATATATACATATATATATAATTATACATATAACAAATAATAAAGCCCTAATTTTTCTCGACCTGTGACTACAATAATATCAAAGCCCTAATTTTTTAACCTGGATCAATTAAGATTTATACATCATATTTAACCCTACATACACCATATAAATTATAATATATTTATTTTCGACCTAATATATATTTTAAATTTTTTGATAAACCCATTTATAAATTTTTAATATTATAAATCACTAACAAAAACATATTTGCACTTATGATTCTCTAATAAACATGTTTTAGTAATGTTTAAAGCATCCATATCAGGTAGGAAACTACCACATTAATACATTAAAATACTTTCATGAAACCAAAATAATATATATCACTTTCAGATTATTATTAACTTTTATTAAAAACAACCTAAACCTTTTTATACTTATATTTAGTTTAATAATTCATATATATCTTGAATTAAATATGGATGATAAAGAGAAAATAATTATATTTTGAGTTTTTAATCGAAAATATGAATTTAGAAATTATTAATTAAAATTTTAAAAGGAAATGTTGAAAACAAATATAATACACAAAAAATTTGGTTTGGTCTTTTTATGACTCATATTTAAAAATATAAAAATAAATACTGGATCATTTTCATCATACAAAAATGGTATTTATCACTTTTAGTATTTTAGATTTGGTTTGACTGAAAACCAGTTAACCTGACTAATTTTGTTACTATTTAGATCCATATCAAATCAAGAACTAAAACAACTAAAAAAATAGTAATCACATTCAATTTATAAGTTCGATTTAATTGAAAATATAATTTAATTGAATATTTTTAGTTTTTTGGATCTCGATTTAATCAGTTTTCTGCACAAAAATTGGTGTGAGGTTGAAACTAATCTTGACATATATATATATAGGAGCTATAAATGAGGAGATTTTTTTCAACTTCTGATGTGGGATCTTGTATATCTTTTAAAAATATGGTCCATGAAATTTGAATTAAAGTTTGGGCCGATCTTAGATTGTAATTTATATATAAAGATATACTAATCGATAATTTAGGCAACTAAATAATTAAAAATTGTAATGGAATATTTTAGAAAAGTGATTAAGTTTGTTAAAATTTATGGAAAAAAAAAAAATATATATATATATATATATATATATTAAAGTAAAAAAGATGTTATAATCTGATATTTACGAAAAATTCCCAAATAATTCGGTAAATGCACTTAAGAAGGAAATAATATTAAAAAAAAATTAAGAAGGAAATTGTTTTAAATATTGCTGATAAAGATTTTTTAATCGGATATTTAGTTTCTAATTATACTTATCAATTTATAATAGAATATTAATAATTTTAAATCAAGAAAAAATAGAAAAATATTTTGATTTTTAAGGGAAAATATGAATTTAAAAATTATTTTAAAATTTTAAAAGGAAATGTTAAAAACAAATATAATAAATAAAAACTTTGGTTGGGTCTATTTCATTACCCATACTTAATATAATAGAAATAAATATTGGATCACTTTCATGAAAGAAAAATGATATTTATCACTTTAAGTTTTTTAAATTCAGTTTCATGAAAACCAGTTAAACTGACTAATTTTGTTACATTTTAGATCTGAATCAAATCATGAACAAAAAATTATTAAAAAAAAACAATATCAATCAGATTCAGTTTATAAGTTCGATTTAATTGAAAATCGAGTTTAACTGATTATTTTTTGTGTTTGGATCTCGATTTAATCGGTTTTTTGCACAAAAATTGGTGTGAGGTTGAAACTAATCTTGACACACATACATATAGGACTTAGAACTGAAGGAGATTTCTTTCAATTTCCGATGTGGAAATATTTTTAGCCTTCCTAAATTTGAATTAAAGTTTGGTCTAGAAATATATTATAATTTCTATATAAAGATATATTAATCGATAATTTAGGCAACTAATTAAAATTAAAAAAATTGTAATAAAATATTCTAGAGACATAATTAAATTTGTAAAGACTTAGCATAATATATATATATATATATATATATATATATATTATAATTCGGTAAAAGCACTTAAGAAAAAAATAATATTACAAAACAAATTTTTGACTTGTTCCCACCTTTGTGGCTCGAACCCGCGTCCTCGATGAGTGCATACCCACTTCTTTGCTAGTTGTGCTAAGTCTTTTTATTGTTTGCTTTTCAGTTCAATTAATTTTTAATTTATAAACATTTTTGGATCAAACCCGACCCGTTTAGGATTTAATTAGAATCTAAATAGTAAATTAGGATAATTTTGAGTCTTGCAAATATAACATGTAGTATGTATTACTATAAAAATATATTATTTTTGATAAAATATTTATCATTAATTATCTGCGAATTTAGGATTTAAGTTTCCAAAATAAATTAACTTATGTTTCCAAATTCGAATTTACTATTAAATATATAAGTTTCCAAAAATAATTTCTATTTAAACCAAAATTTTTTTAATATTTAGATCCTAATTAAATTAGGAATATTAACTAATGTAAAAATAATAATAATTATTACATTCAGTTTATAAATTCGATTTAATTTGAAAACCGAATTTAACTGAATATGTTTTGTGCTTGGATCTCGATTAATTCAATTTTCCACACTCACTGAGATTGAAATTAATCTTCAAACTCATATATATAGGAGTTCAATAGGAAGGTGATTTCCTCAACTTTCGATGTGGAATCCATTTATTTTTTTTAATAAAACTAAATTACATTTTAATTTAAAAGATATACTTAAAACTTATTTAGGAAGATAATTGTATTTGGAAACTTAAAAAAATATTTACTAAAAAATTTTTTGATGGAATGTTAAATTTATTAGACTTAAAAAAAGTAGTTAATGTACAAAAAAGAATGAAGAAAGAATATAAGCCGGAATGGTTAATGGTTTGGGTGATGGTTAACATGTTTGCCTCATCAAAACATGAATCTAGAAAACCCCATGGGATAAAACTAGACTCAGGAAAAAGAGTACATAAAATGCTAACCGAGCCAAAAACCAGTAACAAATCAAAATAAGCGGTAAATGTGGCGCGAAGAAATGAGAGATTCAACAGGAATGTAACTCCTTCCAACGCTGAAGAAGTGGATGCAGTCGTGAATAAGGTGAGTAACCCTGGCTGGCAAGTCGATCGCGTATTGTGGACATGATGTTGCGTTGTAGCTGTGTCGTGGGACAATGTCTGTAATCATGGCGTCTTGAGTTCCTTTCACGCCAGATTATGTAAATAGATGCTTGGAATGTTAGCTTGAGTAGGATTGTATCCAATTGCTTTCGCGGTCTTCTAGTGACCGAGGCTAAGGTCCTACTCCAGTCCAGAGATAATGCTCATAAGAGAATGGGTGAGGCAAGTGCTGACCAAAGAGTGTAGGTGTACGTGCAAGCGAAAAAAAGGTGATCCCTTGTTTCGTCACGCTCTCCGCAGAAGACGCAACATTGCACCTATCCCCATGTGCGCATCCTCCGTCCTGTTTATAGCATGTCAAGAACAACCAACCAAGAGATAAAAGCTTAGCACGGGATCAATTGTGGAAACAAAATAAGAGATGACCAGGAAAGAATGGGATTTGGAGAACAAATCTGTTTCCATGTGTCTTTGGCTGAGAAGTTCGGTTTATATTGATTTAAACTGTGTTTCCATTGTCTAAGATCCGGACCGGCAGCAAGAGATGGTAACGGTTCTGCAAGTAGCTTATCGTGAATATCCCTGTATTGAAGTCGACGAGAGCGTCGAATACGCCAAGCCGACCCCTATACTGCATCAGCCACCATTGCGTGTCGGTGAACTCCAAGTTCACGCATCCCTGGTTCACCTGTGAGAGCATACAAATGGCCCAGATAGGACCAATTATCAAACCAGAAAGATGTAGAACAACCATCACCTACTTGGACTTTGAAGAAAGTTGCGGGAAGAGGGTGAAGCTTTAAGAGCTTTCGTCATATCCACGATCCCTGAGAAGTGCTTGGAGTGTCCCAGAATGTGGCTTGAAATATCAGATATTGTCTTGTCCATGAGGTCCAGAGTGATGTTGTATTTGTGTGCAAGATTCCATTGAGAGAAGCTGGGGAGCCGTCTAAGAACACTAAGATGTCATCGGCAAAGCAAAGGTGGGTAAGACGTAACTCCTCACAGCAAGGGTGGTAACCTATTTGTCCTGTGACAGCACAACCTTGTTGGAGACCGCGAGAACTAGAAAAGTAACCCGCAAATTCCCCATTTACCGAGATTGAGAAGGTTGTTGTGGATAGGCAGAGATGGATCAAGTTGATGAATTATAGAGCAAAACTGAGCGTGTGGAGAATGGACAAGATGAACTCCCAATGGATTGTGTCAAAATCTTTGGCTATGTCAAGCTTTAGAGTGCATCTGGATGAGATGTTTGGTTTATGGTAATCTTTAACAAGTTCAGTCGCAAGGAGAACGTTTTTTAATAGAAGACGAGCTTTGATGAAGGCACTTTGGTTGGGCTCAATAAACTCGGGGAGAAGGACCATAAGGCGATTGGCAATGATCTTTGATATGACTTTGTATACTACGTTGCAGCAAGAGATGGGACAGTAATCCTTAATCGCTTGAGGGTCATCACCTTTTGGGATTAGAGCTACCAGTGTTGCATTAGTCCCATGCGGTAGTAACCCAAAAATGAAAAAAAAAAGATTGGATTGCTATTATGAACTCTGCACCAATAACCGGCCAAGAAGCTTTAAAAAATTATGTTGTGTATCCATCCTGTCTTAGGGCCTTATTATGCGGCATTGAGAAAAGAGTGTCACGGATCTCATCCGCAAGCACCAGACTTTTCAAGCGCTCACCTGCAGGGAGTGAACAGCGATAAGTAAGTAAAGTGTCAAGTACATGCGGACCTAAAGGAGTAATGGAATCAAGGTATTGCAGAAAAGTCTCGAAATGGCAGACTACTTCAGTCTTAATCTCGGAAAGATCCGTAGCGAACTGTCCGGTGGGCAACAATAAGCGCCGAATTGAGTTGCGGCTAGACCGAGATGAAGCTATCTGGTGAAAAATAACCAGTATTTCGATCACCATTACGAATCCATGTGATCCTTGATTTTTGATGGTACAAACGCTCTTCCGTGTTGGCAAGAGTGGACCAACATTGCGACGCGGCAGCCTGAGCTGCGATATTAGCTGGTGCTGGATCCAAGAGAGATTGCATCTGACAAGCACATAAATGATCCAAAGCTGCTCTGGTACGCCCTGTAATGTCGTTGTAGTGGGACCTGTTTATGTTTCGAATTGTGTGCTTTAGCATCTTGACTTTGGTGTGAAATAGTCGCAGACTTAAACTGGAGTGATGTATGGTTGGACCATCATTCCATGATGTACCTATAACCTGCAAAAAGGAAGGGTGATTAGCAATGAAATTATTAAACTTAAATGGTTTCCGAATATTTGTGGAGTGGGAAGATAAATGGATAACGCCGCGGCCATGGTCTAAAACACCATTCGCTTCGAATACCGCATACGCTCTCGGAAACAACTGCATCTAGGCATCATTAATTAAGGCTCTATCAAGCTTCTTAGCTATGGGGTCATTTGCACGGTGATTAGACAATGTATAACGAGGCCCTAGGTACTCCAAGTCAGCCAGGTCTAGCTGATTTACAAGCTCTTGGAATTGCAGCATGCCAAGAAAGCGCTGTTCGCGAATGTGGTTTGAATGATCAGCGGAGGAGAGGATCTCATTGAAATCGCCCATGATGATCCAAGAAATTGGTGAAGGGCCATAGAGTCGATGACTCTCAATTAAATATTGCCAGAGATGAACCCGATCAGCCTGAAAATTTGAAGCATAGACACAAGAAATAAGGACAATAGAACCAGAAGTAAGCGTAACAAGAACTATAATTAATTGAGCAGTGATAAACAAAAGAGTAACAATAACACCATCTTTACAACAAACCCATATTCTACCAAGGCGATTGTTAGAATAATTATGAATTGCATTCCACCCAGGAAGAGCATAATGTAAAACGCGAGGATAGTTTGAAAGTTGAACCCGTGTTTCTAACAAACAACCGAATTGCTGATTAGTAACACGACTCCAATGCCTGACTATAGCATACTTATGAGACTGGTTAAAGCCTCGGGTATTCCAAGAGAAAATTGACATAATCATTGCTGCCTCCGGGTGGAGACATTCGGATGTTTCTTGTGTAAATCTTGCTTGAGCGGTTTCCGGTTGTTAGCCGGTTGGCCTTGTTGTTTTTGCTTGGTACGAGTACTCTACCGAGAGCCTATATTGCTTGGTACTTGAGAATCATTATCACTTATCTGGCCCTCTTCTTTGTCATCTTCAATATTTCCTACAGTAGCCAAAACAGAAAATCGTGAGTTGGGTGAGAAAGTTTCGATAGCTGCTTTTGTAGCCGAGGCTAATTTAGTTGGGAAATGGGAAGAGGCGCAGCCATGGCGCGATACAGTAAGCGATTCCGAAGCATTGGTCACTGTGTCATCAGTAGAAAACATTGGGACTGATGTAGCCTTAGTAGTCGTGGTGTCAAGTATGGGTGCTGCAATTTCCAAAAGCTAGCTTGTGAATGGATAGGTTGTTGATACCATGATCCTGAGACGGAATTGAGTCTGTACCGATGTGCTTGGTAACAAGTGATTCTGTGACCTGGATTATAGGATGACCTGTTTCAACATGTGCGGTAGGGTTAGTGGTGTTTTTTTTTTCAGGCGAAGAAGTAATAATGGTTTCAAGTAAAGGAGAAGCAGGGAGTGTTTCGGTTGTTGGAATGATAGGCTAGGCAAGTGTCGTAGTAGTGTTTTGCTTCTTGCAATCCGAGACCTTGTGGCCCCAACTGTTATAGGCAGTGCAACGAGCTGGTAACCAAGGATAGGAAGCAACAACCGGTGTTTCGATGCCATCCAAGCGGATCTCCGTAATAAGCTCTTTGTCAAGGTTTGTAATGACCATAACCCGAGCTATGTCAAGGCGCATACACTTTTCTTTGGTTGGGTGCAAACGCTGCGATTGACCAACAATATCCCCCAAGAAACGCAGTCCTGCATAGGAAAAAAAATAATCGGTTAGGCTTCTGGGTGTCGTTCCTCGTGTTTGGCTCCGGTTCGCTCTTCCGTTTGGGTCTGGTCACGTCCCTTGTCTTCTCGCTTCATATGCGTGTTCTTCTCTGGGAGTTTTGACTATTCTTGCGTCTTAGGTTTAGTATAGGCAGTTAGCTAGGCTGCTTAGGTTGTTCTTCAGCTCTCATCATCAGTTTGTCTCGGTCCCAGGTAATGGTTTCTCACCAGGTTTATCTATAGTTTGTTATGTCTCGTTGAGCTTCGTTGGTCTCGGGTTGAGGTTGCTCGTTTAGTCTCTGAATTTATTTCGATAATAGTAAGATTGATCTTTACTAACCCTCTCGAAGAGTTTCTAGATCGTCACCGTGCCGGTAACCCTGGTTTATAGCTTTGGTGTAATCTGTTGCCTTTCTTGTTTTTCTTTTGTTTTGCCTGGTATGTAGGGTTTATGTTGTATGTAGGAACTGCTAATTAATCTATATTTCTGTTTCTTTGTGAAAAAAAAAACGCGTGTTTCGAAAAAAAAATTGTTAATGCATTCTCCGTGGATTGAACTTGCATCTCAAACCGGGTCATACCCGACCCAATCACTGGGATCCTCGCCTTTTTCACTATTTTTGTTTGAAATTTAAATTTTTTGTTAAAAACTTGACATCTCGGAGAATCGAACTCAAAGTCTTGAAGACAAATCGTAAATTTTTGCCTAAATTAATCTTTGGTGATTTTTTTCTTTGTTCTTTAAATTTTTTAAAACCAATGGCAATCTTTGTAAATATCTCTTTTGTTGACTTCTTCGGTATATATACTTTTCAAATAATAGAATATAGATTCAGCTAATAAGTCCCATAAAATTTCCATAAAAAAAAACAATTTCTATCTTCTGGATAAAATGGAGGAAAATGTTGTCCAGTGAGATAAAGAAAATAACCAACAAAACAAATTCTTATCACTGAGCCTAAAGATGATAACATAGAAAGACAGAGAGAAGAGAGCCGATAAAGGCTCTTCCTTTCTTCATCGTTCTCTCCTTGGTGATGGCCGGATCAGTTCTGCCTCTTCCACATCCACCGCCACTGTTGTTGCAATCTCCGCCGCAAAACCATACCCGTCAATCTTCAACCTTTTCCCCGCCAAGCTTCACTCCCCAAACTCCTTCCATTCGTTCACGCCTCAGCAGAATCTGTCAAGATGGTAACCCACAGCTTGCACGTCAACTGTTCGATGCAATTCCCAAACCAACCACAGTTCTCTGGAACACCATCATCATCGGCTTTATTTGCAACAATCTGCCTCACGAGGCTCTCCTTTTCTATTCCCGGATGAAGAAGTCAGCACCATTCACCAAATGTGATCCCTACACTTACTCTTCAACTCTCAAGGCATGTGCTGAGACCAAGAATTTGAAAGCTGGTAAAGCAGTGCATTGCCATTTAATCCGTTGTTTACAGAACTCAAGCAGAGTTGTGCATAATTCTCTGATGAATATGTATGTTTCCTGCTTGAATGCTCCTACCAGTGAATTTGATTCTTCTGGGTATGATGTTGTGCGTAAAGTTTTTGATAATATGCGTAAGAAGAACGTTGTGGCATGGAATACTCTGATTTCTTGGTATGTGAAAACAGGGAGATATTCAGAAGCTTGTAGACAATTCGCTATAATGATGAGAATGGAGATAAAACCGAGCCCTGTTAGCTTTGTCAATGTTTTCCCTGCTGTGTCAACTTCTAGAAGCACTAAGAAAGCTAATGTCTTTTATGGTTTGATGCTTAAATTGGGCGATGAATATGTGAAGGACTTGTTTGTGATTAGTTCAGCTATTTCTATGTATTCAGAGCTTGGGGATCTTGAATCATCACAAAGAGTTTTTAATTCTTGTCTTGAGAGAAACATCGAAGTGTGGAATACAATGATAAGTGCTTATGTTCAGAACAATTACCCGGTTGAAAGTATCGACTTATTTCTTGAAGCAGTAGGATCAAATGAGATAGTGTCTGATGAAGTAACTTTCCTCTTGGCAGCAAGTGCTGTTTCAGCATTGCAGCAAGTGGAATTAGGCAGGCAGTTTCATGGTTTTGTAAGCAAGAACTTTCAAAAGCTACCGGTTGTGATACTTAACACGTTGATGGTAATGTACTCAAGGTGTGGGTCTGTGCAAGAGGCATTTGGAGTCTTTCATTCAATGCGAGAAAGAGATGTTGTTTCGTGGAACACTATGATCTCTGCATTTATCCAAAATGGCCTAGATGATGAAGGACTGATGCTAGTTTATGAGATGCAGAGGCAAGGGTTTATGATTGATTACATAACTTTGACGGCTTTGCTTTCGGCTGCATCAAATCTTAGAAACAAGGAAATTGGGAAGCAGACTCATGGTTATCTTATCAGGCATGGGATTCAGTTTGAGGGAATGAACAGTTACCTTATCGACATGTATGCTAAGTCATGTCTAATAAGAATCTCACAGAAACTTTTTGAGAGATGTGCCTATGATGAAAGAGATCAAGCTACTTGGAATTCTATGATTTCTGGGTATACGCAGAATGGTCACACAGAGGAAACGTTTCTTGTGTTCAAGAAGATGTTAGAACAGAATATCCAACCCAATGCCATAACTGTGGCGTCAATTCTACCTGCTTGTAGCCAAATAGGTAATGTTGACTTAGGTAAACAGCTCCATGGGTTCTCTATCAGGCAATATCTGGATCAGAACATATTTGTTGCTTCTGCTTTAGTTGATATGTATTCAAAATCAGGAGACATAAAGTTTGCAGAAAACATGTTTCAACAAACGAAAGAGAAAAATTCAGTAACATACACTACAATGATATTAGGGTATGGTCAACATGGAATGGGGGAGAGAGCAATCTCACTGTTTCGCTCAATGGAAGAGTCGGGGAATATACCTGATGCAATCACCTTTGTTGCAGTGTTATCAGCTTGCAGCTATTCAGGTCTAGTGGATGAAGGTCTCAAAATATTCAATGAAATGAGAGAAGTTTATAACATTCAGCCTTCAAATGAGCATTATTGCTGCGTTATAGACATGTTAGGGAGAGTTGGCCGGGTTAATGAAGCCTATGAGTTTGTTAAAGGACTTGGTGAAGAAGAAGAAAAGACAGCTGAGCTATGGGGTTCCATTCTTGGGGCTTGTAGACTCCATGGTGAGCTTGAGCTTGCTGAAATTGTTTCAGAGAAGTTATCTGAATTAGATAAAGGAAATAACTTTTCAGGATATCAGGTTTTGCTATCGAATATGTATGCTGAGGAACAAAATTGGAAGAGTGTGGATAGGGTGAGGAGAGGAATGAGAGAACAGGGTTTAAGAAAAGAAGTTGGTCGTAGTGGGATTGAGCTTGCAGGTTATTTTAACTGTTTTGTGTCTAGAGATCAAGAGCATCCTCAGTCTAATGAGATATATGATGTAATCGAAGGTTTGGCTAAAGATATGAGAGGTGACTCGTACCCAAAAACATACCCAGATGCTACTCCAAGTTTGGAATTGGATAATGGCAGTTAAGGTAACTCACAGATTATGAGAGATGAGGAAAAGTGTCACTTCTTTGGTTTCTGAAGCTCTTTGTTGGTGAAATTGAAGCAACTTTTTATTCAGCAATTGTTCTAACCCACTATGGCATGTGTGGATCCGATTTTTGAGAAAACTAAACCAGACATGAGACAAAAGATGGAGGTTTTATAGCATTGGAAGACAATCAAAGTGAAATTCTTTTCTTTATTTCCTCACATTAATTGTGCAGCTTGATAATTGTATTAAGCATTACAGCTACAAACAAGCCTATCATGAATAAAACAGTGGATAAAGTGGCAAAAAAGAGAGGTGACGACACCATTTTAGTTGAATTCGTTACGCTCATCTCCACTCTTATGAAAAAGTTAAATCGTTCTGTTTGATTTCAATTTTCATACTTTGAAATAAATGATGAGTACTAAGCGCGAGTGGTAGTATGTTTTTTTTTTTAATCTTTGATGGAGTGTTCGTTTCTCCTTGAAATATTGTTTCTAAGGCTAAGAGGAATCAAAAGTATGGTTTAACTTTAAAGCCTAAACTCTAGATGCAATATAATTGATAGGAAGGCTATACATTTTCATCTTTTCAACCTCCATGCAAGTTGGTTAAAGTGTAATATAGCCTCATCATGTTGGATGGAGGCGTGTGGGTCTTGATTCTTGAGAGAGGCTTCAGGCAAGGTTCTCCTCCATAGCCGAAGAGGAGTCACTGGGTGAAGCAGGATAGGATTATCTTTGCTTTTAGAGCCAAAGATATCATTGGCGCTGGCTATTCTAAGACTATTTGTTTTTGGCCTTCTTTCAAATTTCAAGCTTAATAAATTCATTAGCTTATCCTCGATTGCAATTTTCGCGTTTACATGTAGAATATAAAATAGAAAAGTTTCTCTTAAATGATAAAAGTAAAATTTTGTTATCAACAAGAGTCGGCTATCAAGGGTCGTAGTCGTACGTACATGTTGAAGGTGATACTTTGAAAGAGCTTAAAAATTAATTTTGCATCGAGACAATGAATAATTACATTAAAAAGCCACATCTCGTGTGATAATATTCAATTTTCTAAGTCAAATATGGTAATCCTACAAATTTTCCAAGGGCAATGGAATTGCATCAACTAGTACTTGAGAAACTGCGTGTACTAGTGTCATGTACCAAGTGTTATAGGGTCACGAAACGTGAATTCGAATTCTGACGGATTTACCCGTCATAATCTCATCAGAAATATCAATTTCTGAAAGGAAACTGACGATTTTCATCTGTCAATTCTAGATGGTCGGTAATAAAATTTGGTCAGTAAACCTGTTAGTAACAGTGACTGAATTACTAACGATTATATCTCTCGGTTAGTTAACCGTCAGTAATCCATCAGTATTAATCTGTCAGTATTTCGTCACTATTAATGACGAAATAATGGCGGATTCTTATATATGTCTGTAAGTAATACTAACGGAATACTAATGGATGTGGACAAAAAAAATTAAAAATAAATAAATAATTATTAACTAATTTTTGCACATAATTATTAATTGATTAATAACTAATTCATATTTAAAATATTTAAATAATTATAAAATAAAATTCATAATATTAATAAAAATAAAAATCAAAATATTCATAAAATTAACATTCAAAATATTTATAGAATCCTAAAATAGATATAAAACTAAAATTGTATCTACTGCCCCTCGAAACGTCGGGACATTTGAGCCATAAAATCATCCATCTTAGCATACATCTCAGCCTGCATCTGTTATTCTTGAGCCATCATATGTTGTTGTTGCGCCATGATCTGAGCGTCACGTTCCGCTTGTGCAGCCTTCATCTCCTCCATCACCTTTTTCATAGTCGCCAACGCCGTGTCTTTCCTCCTAATTTCCTCCTCCCTGATAGGATCCCTTGCTGCTCGAGATCTCGATCTAGGAAAGTAGTAGCCAGCCATGTACCCGAACCCGAATATATGGCCCTTCGACTTCTTTGTTTCGTGGAAAAAAACATAGTATTACTATAAACGATATGCAAATTGCTTACCTGAGAGACTATCTCATATTGCGTCTCCAAGGGGATGTAAACATCATCCGGTATCAGCTGAGTAGACCAGATATCTCTAAGACATTTTTTAGACGTCTCGACCAACTCCCGAGCAAGCGGGTCTTGAATCTGTCCGGTCTTTTTGTTTGTGGAAATCCTCTATAATCTCAATAGGTGTCAGTATCTGGTCAGTCTTACGCCTATGTTTAAGAATTAAAAGTTTAATTTTAAATTGAATTCATTGGAATTAACAAATTTACTATACTAAGTCATACCAGATCAGACTATCGGGTGACCGAACTCTTCGAACCAAATTTGGTAGTCGAGATCCCCCTACCTTCACGTTCGCTAAGTCGGTTTTTCTTGTTCTTAAAGGATAATTTTTGAGTCCCTTATTCACTCCAATACTCAACGTAGTCGCGTAGAAGTGCCTCGGGCATGCCGTTATGCTTCTTCCTTTCCTTCATCCATATATCCTTCCATGAGTACAAGTGGCTACTGTGATTCATGCCCGTTTTAGACTTGAATCCTTCTTCACTATACCGGTAATGGCAGGGTTCCAATTGTATTCTTGCTATATGATTTAAAAATTTAAGGTTAGTAAGTATATATTTGAGATAAGATTGTTGAAACGAAATCGTAATTAAAATTCTTACTGAAAAATAGTAAAACCAATACTCCAGATCCTCGGGAGTCATGTCTATAAACCGCGGGTATGCGACGCGAAGAAGATTGTGCATCTTTCTCATGATGCATTTTGTGATGCCAATTTTTGTCATAAATTATCGTCTCATCTGTTTAACTAATGTGGCTTACAAGATTCTCTCCAAGACCCTTGCTAATCGCTTATAGCCTCTTCTTGATTGCATCATCTCCTCGAATCAATCAGCTTTCAAATCGAATCATCATATTACAAATAATATTATAATCTCCCATAAAATTCTTCTTTCATTATCCCGACGTAAGCTGAAATTACCTTATTTGGCTGCAAAACTCGGTATTAGTAAGACTTTTGACTACATAGAATGGCCTTATCAGGCGGCAATGATGCACAAATTGGATTTCTCGGAACAGTGGTGATGTTTGATAATGCGTTGTGAAACATCAGTAACTTACTTTGTTCTCATCAATGGCACCCCCCTTAGCCATATTATGCCTTCCCGTGGTCTTCGACAATGTGACCTCCTGTTATCTTACCTTTATATTATTTGTGCAAAAAGGCTCTCTTGTCTACTCAATGCCAAAATTTCTCATAGTCTCTTACATTCTCTCCAAGCGTCATGAGGTGGCACATTAGTTTCACACCTTCTCGTTGCTAATGATTCCCTTATTTTCTGCCAATCTACGCCTTCTGAATGTCATGTTTTACAAGACACACTAAATGATTACGCAACACTGTCTGGTCAAGTTGTTAACTTTCGCAAGTCAAACATTCGTTTTGGTCAAGGTGTTTCGGCCAAGACTTTACCAACTTCAATTTTCATAAGGAACAACTTTCTTCAATAATTCAAGGATGGACCATGACGTTCTTAACACATGCATGTAAGGAGATAATGATTAAAGTGGCTCTACCGAGCTTTGCCTACCTATTGTATATCATTTTTCCGCTACCTCTTACCCTCCTTCGTTCTTTAACCACTTTTATTCGTCAATTTTGTTGGTTTACGTCCTCCCCCCCCCCCCCCCCCCCANCTTGGTTAGCATAGACCAAGCTATTTCTGACGGCAATTATTGATGGGAAAATATTCATCAGGCATAGTGACGGAAAAACTAACGGTTTTCTTGGTCATCACTAATTTACTGACGGCTTAATTTCTGTCAGTGATACTGACGGATTAATGATGGGAATTTACTAACGGATTTATTCCATCACTAATTCGTCAGTATGCCATCAGTAAATTTGCATGATTTAAACTATTCTTTGTTAGCCGTTGCCAACAGTTATATTCGATTTACTGACGGAATAATTCTTTAGTAATTCGTTAGAAAAAAGTTATATATAAACCAAAACATCTCCTCTCATTATTTCACAAACATACTTATAAAATGTCGACTCCTTATTTTCGATCATGGATGGATGGTAAGAAGATGAATACAGAGACAACGCATTTGAATGAGGAATATGCAAATGGTGTTATGGAGTTCATGGATTTAGCATGTCAACAACCTCGGGCACAAAGCAATCATAAGTTAACATGTTCATGTTCTTTATGTCAGAATTCTCATCATATCATGATAGAAATAGTATGGAATCACTTGTATGTGAATGGTTTTTTATGTCGAGTTATAAGATTTGATATTTACATGGAGAAAGACCTGATATTATTGGTAGTAATAGTGGTGGTGAACCATTTGCCGATAGGATATAAGAACCTATAACGGATTTACATTTTGGGATTGGTACGGTTCAAATGGTTAATAATGTTTATAGAAATTATAGAGACTGTGCATATTTCGTATAAAGAACCATATTTAGAAGCAAGACAATTTTTTGGTATGTTAGATGCAGTGAATCAACTATTATATAGAGGATGTAGAGATGGTCATTTGCCTTTATCGTCTACAAGTACGTTGATGGGGATAAAGACATTCTATAATTTGGCTGAGGATTGTGTTGACGCAATAGCCAAGTTTGTGAGGGATATCTTGCCAGTGGATAATACTGCTTCGGGTTCATATTACGAGATACCAAAAACTTTTATCGGGGCTTGGATTGTCATATCGGGTTAGAGACGTGTGCATCGAAAATTGTATGATTTATTGGAGCGTGATGAAACCGGGAAAATTGTTGATATTATCGCAAACCAAGGTATAAAGATACAAGTGGTAGATGTCATGCACATTGAGAAGAACTTCTTTGAAAACATTATGAACACCGTGCTAAATTTCCAAGGGAAGACCAAAGACAATTTGAAGTCTAGATTAGACTTGCCGAACATTTATTCTCATCCTCAGATTCACATCACAGATGATGGAATTTGTCCCATTCCTGCTTTTAGATTACCTAAGAATGAAAAGGATGAGCTCTTTAACTAGATTATTCATAGGGTCAAATTTCTCGATGGATGATGTCTCTGCATTTTACATGTTGAATGCATTTATCATCATTTTAGGCTCATTTACTATCAATAGGTTGCATTAGTATAGTTACTTAGTAACTTTGCATATTTAGGACAGTTTCGCAGTAGCATTGCATACATGTTTCATTTTGGAGATATTTCAGGTACTTAGGGAACTTTCGGAACATCATGGACAAGTTGAAGAAGGAGAAGTAATGGCGTAGACAACCAACTCGATCATTCGGTTGTAAACCGAGCCAGCATGTTCCAGTCCATCCAAGAATGCAAGCTCGATCAACTAGCTAGGTTGTAAACCGAGCCGTACGCCATCAAGACTTAGAAAAGACTGACTCGATCACTAAGCCCGACCAAGACCAAGTTCAACCCATCCGGCTTGATCACTAGCTCGAGCCAGGCTTCTTTCTCTCCGAGCCAAGGCCAAGCTCGGCCATCCGGCTCGATCACCAGCTCGAGCCAGGCTTCTTCCTATCCGAGCCAAGGCCAAACTAGGCCATCCGGCTCGATCACCAGCTTGAGTCAGGCTTCTTCCTGTCCGAGCCAAATCTAGCTCGATCACCAGCTTGAGCCAAGCCTCTTCCTGTCCGAGCCAAGGCCAAGCTCGGCCATCCGGCTCGATCACTAGCTTGAGTCAGGCTTCTTCCTGTCCGAGCCAAATCTAGCTCGATCACCAGCTTGAGCCAGGCCTCTTCCTGTCCGAGCCTAATTCTACTCGACCAACAACTCGAGCCCAACCATGCAGATTTTAATTGTTTGTCTTTTAGTGGTTTAGTGTTTTTCCATTTTTTTGAAAACCGACCCGGAGATCAATCTGGATGATCCTTCGGGTCACCGGGTTTTTGGGTCAACCGTGGGTCAATCGTGGATCAATAATTTAATGAATATTTTATTCTTCTTATATATATATATATATATATATATATATGTATGTATGTATTTTATATAAATAACAAATCTTCTGGTAATTTCTAACCATTTTATATAAATTCAAAACTAAATAATAGAAAACATGATGAAAAATGTCTAACAATAAATGTAAATTAGTAATTAAAAATTTAGAGTATTAGAAGGTAATAAACTAAGATAATAGTATAAGACAAACCAATTAATGCCAAAAAGAAATAATACATCACTTTAACTAATCTTCATTCATTTTTCACATAATTTTTATCGTATTCTTCGACTGGCATAATGCAATTTTCATCAATGTCTAAAAATTCACAAATCATTGTATATGATAGTCAATTATATTTATACAAAAGTAGTTTTATATACAAATAAAATATTAACTTTGTTAATTAGAGTTGCACAACTTTTTTATTAGTTAGTATATTGACCCGGTCCTTCTGGATCAACCATGAACATTTAAAAGCATATAAATTTGTTATCACTAATTTACATTTATTAGTTAGTATATAGTGGTTTAGGAAAAAAAAATTCTTAAACCACTATATAAGCACTAAGCACGCTCCCCATTTGAAATTATAATTTAATTTATGTTCTTCTCTTAGGTTTTTCTCTTTGTATATGCTTTTAGATGTTCATGGTTGATCAAACCAATATCTTTCAATGAATCATGTTTCTGTTTATGATTTCTGTTGATTTATGCTTGTTTTAGTTTAAGGTCATGAATATTTGGTGCATCTTGATCATTCATTCATGTTCTTCATTTTAAGTCTGAACTTCATGATTACCATACTCATTTCGTTTTTTGGGTTTGATCATTAGTTTATGGGTTTATGTTCTTTCTGTTCTTGCTGTTATTGAAAGTTTGATCCTTGATCTTGATGATTTGCTTAGTTATTTTGTTTTCTGGGTTTTGTGATTTCGTGTTCAACATGACTAGCGAGTAGTTTTATGGGTTTCTGAGGATGGGGTAGCTTGGTGTTGATTCCTTGAATCTCCTAGATGTTTAAGCTTGATCATTCATAAATTCATTTTGTTTCATTGTTCCTAATGCCTATTTATCTTTGATCAATTGAAATCAGATCTTAGGCATTTGCTCACCCAAAAGGTGTTTAATGAAATGCCTGAACCAAATTAGTTCAGAGATTTACATTCCTAACCCAAGAGATTGGTTGTTTATGGTGTTCATTGACTTAAATAGATTGTTTCTTCATGCCTACTAGGCAGTGTTCTGTTCACGAGAGTTAGGTCTGGAATTACTTAGTTTGACATCATTTAACAAGAGATTGAATTTGATTGTTTATGAATCTATTGTCTATGTATTTTCCCGTCAGTTTATCAAGTATATATTCGAAGACCGGACTCTTCTTCTTCGTTTTCACGTGAAAAAAGCAAAAAATTCCCAAATCTCTCTGATTTTTCATCTTCAAACCGATCAATGACAAATCCAAACTCAATGTAAATTTTATTAGCTAGATTTAAGTTGTTAGTGTTGCTTTGGATGGATTTGAACAATTAGTTTAGGATATATGTGTAGTGTAGGGTTTTTGGAAGTTTTGAGATTTTGATGGATTTAGGATGTTTATATTCATGTATTGAATGTGTTGATGAATGTTATACTTGTTAGATGTATGTTTATATTTGAGATGGATTAGAAATGTTAGGGTTTAGGGTTTAGGATTTTGGGAAGTTTTGAGATTTAGTTTGGACTTAGGATTTTTTACATATATGTTTTGAATGTGTGATTTGTTAGTGATGATTCTTAGGATTGTTAGATATATGTTTGGAATGAATTAGAAATGTTTATGGTTTAGGGTAAACAGGGTCGGTCCTGAGATATTTGAGACCGCAAGCAAACAAAAAAAAGGCTGGTTCAAAATTTTGATACATTTATTAATAAAATAATTATCTTTTAAATAACAATACATAATTCTTGAAATATGATTCTTCTTGAATTTCTACTTGCAAATTCATTCATCAAACTTGTATAATCAAATAATTTATTTTAGTTTTCACCAGCTTTTAAATAATAATAAAATATTCAAGATTTTGTGATATCTATAAAACCATAACATAAAAATTTATTGACCTCAACGTATTTGGAAGAAAAAAATGTCTATAGTTTCACTTTTGAACACAATAATCAATAAAAATGAACTTAAAAGAAAAAATCATAAATTGTTACTCAAAAGGTACCTTAATCAGTAAACAAAGACTCTTGAAATTCTCAAAAGAATTTTTTGGGTGTGATTTGAAGTAATGATGGGATAAAAACAATTGATTAGTATTTAAGTTAACAAAAAAAATTAATTAGATTTTTCTTTTTGATTAAAGTATAATAAGGTGGAAAAAAGATTATCAATTATTTTTGGAATTGATATTTTTGAGATAAAAAGAAATGTTGATCCAAGTTGAAGAAATAAAGATAAATGAAAAAAAGTGAATAAGAAGAAGAAAAAAACGAATCCCCGTGCCAATAATAGTGTAGGTATTGTCTGCTATTATGCAGGAATTGGCTATTGGACCGGTCTGTTGTGGTCCAAATGGTGACAAAAAAAAAAGAAAAAAACAAAAAAAAAGAAGAGGAAGATATGAGTTAATAAAACAAGTATGTGGCCAGGTCGACTCGAACTCGGGTTGATAGGTTGGAAGAGAGGGAAGGGAACACAAATCTCCCTAACAGATAGCATAAATCTTTTGAAAGGTATTCATGATCGATTTGAACCTTCTCGGCTTGACGTAAGCTTGAGCTCGGCTGCTGAATCTCCAGCAGTCTCCGAGGCATATTCAAGGTTCGGGAAGCATTGTTGGGGCTGAGTGAAAATCTAGAAGATCTGGTGACAGAAACTCAGTTGATTTCGTCAGGGGAGGAATCTGTTATGGAAACCTTCTTTTGGAAATCTTTGGGATTTATCCTTTAATATTTCTCTTTGATTCTTTCCTCTTCTAAATCATGAGACTGAGAATACGAATTGCAAATTACTCGGTTTAACTATGAAAAAGAAAGAAATAATTACTCGGTTTAACCATAATTATTCGGCCATTAATCTGACAACAAGATTTCGTAAATAACAAAATTATGAGAGAAAAAATACTGAAATGAGAGAAAATGAGAGAAACAAATCTGAAACTAGACTTGAAACTGGGTGATTAGGTGGTTCATGTTCAGCTGCTTTGCATCATAGATTAGGGTTAAAGTGAAGAACAAGAGTAAATTTGGAGATTTTTTTGGGTTTGATAGGGTTTGTAGTTCATAAGTTTATGTTGTCCAAAACGTAACGTTTTGTTTAACGATATCATTAATGTGAACAGTAACGGTAAGTTAACAGAGTTAACTGGAGTTCATTTTTGACTAATGGGAGGATCTAAAATGGTATAGTCAACGAAAAGTTTGATCTTTAAATGGATTCAGAAAAATATATATGATTTAAATGGCTAACTAAATAGTTCAAGTTTTTTTGGTCAAAATTTTAAAGTTCAAGATTTAAATGGCATTTTTCCCCTTTAAAAAACATTTTTTTACATATGAATTGTTTTTTTTCTTTTAAGAGTATGAAATTAAAAATAGAATTTCACAAAGGTTCAGAGTTTTAATTCAACATTTGATATTTTTTTACCTGTAGGTGAATATCAAATTTCTCTGTAAAAATTTTTTCTTTAATTTATTTATCATATTCATTATTATATTATAATATTTCTAATAATTAATTTCATGTTTGACTTTTGTTATTCATTGGGTTATTTTTATTTTCAATAACAAATTATTGTTAAATGTTTTCTTATCATATTGTTATTTATTTTAAAGTTTAGACTTAAATCTTTAGAATTTATCAAAAGAGTTTTTATTTGATTTTATAATAAAAAAAAGTTAAAGGTCTCCTCACCCGTAAAAAACTAAAATATTCATATACTATATATAATTATAAATATTATTATAAAACATCAAACTATTAACTCGGGGTTGACACAAAGACCTGGTTGAAACACTTCATCTCGGACACTAAGTCCGCAGACAGTTGTTCCACGTCCAAGTCACTAAGTGATTCAAGCCATTCGGTTTGTTTTAATTTCTTAACCGTTTTTAAGTCGTTTTCATGTGAGGTTCGATTATTTGATTAAGTCTTAGGTACATTGAGAGACTAAATGATGCAATGAAAACAAAGAGTGCACTACAAGAAAAAGTCTCATTGATAGCACACGATTAACGCTATAAAAGGCATTTTATAGCGTTTCCATAACCGCTATGACTGGACCAGCTATCGTAGGTCGGTCACTTATTATAGCGTTAACGTAAACTACTATCGTATAATACACTACAATAGCGTTTGAATGTTTTGCTATGTTATGTCTAATTTATTGATAGCGTTTTAGTTTTGTTGCTATTAAATGTCTTTTTTTACGATAGCATTTATATTTTATGTTATAAAATCATCATTGTCAACAATAACATTTATATTTTCTGTTATAATATATCATTGTTTACAATAGCGTTAATATTATTAGCTATGATAATTAATGCTATAGTATACTATAATATAAGATAGCGTTGATAATGGCTGCTATCATATCCATTTTTTATAGCATTTATTTTGTGCTACTTTATATATTATATCAATGTAACGTTTTTTCTATATTTATTGCTGCTGTTTTATGCGATAGAATTGTTTTTTATGAC
>OVBE01000354.1:0-53427 GCA_900406425.1 Iberis pinnata
TTCTCATTCAATAAAGTGGATACATACATTTTATTAATATCCACTTTGGATTGAAAAAATGATCTTTATTAACACATTTTATATAATTCACATCTGTCAATGATTTGTGGTTTAGGGTTTACTAACAAATATAAAAAGGGAAGTTATTGACAGATGATCAATAATGTTTTCGGTCAGATGCCAGCGCACTACTAATAATGATCGTATACTTGTCTGCCATCAGAGCCAAAAAATATGAATTTGAAAGGAGATTTATTGACATAAAAGAAATAGAATATTAGACGTGAGATCACAGAAAAATGAGCCCATGAGCTTTCGTTTCAAATATAATTTTGAAAAGACAAATACCCATCCATTGTTACGTTACAGAGGTTAGAATAACTCAGCCTTTATTATGTTTCCGAGGTAAGAAGAAATCAGCCATTTCTATGTTTCCGAGGTAAGAATAACTCAGCCCTTTCTATGTTTCTGAGGTCTGAATAACTCAATCCTTATTACGTTACCGAGTTCAGGATAACTCATGCCTTTTAACATTTGAGGCCTTTTAACATAAGATATATAGCTGAGCTACTATGTAAAATAACTCAGTCACATCAGAATATAAAACTCACTCGTATCAAAAATCAAAATCAGTCTTAACAATAATCTAACTTAGTCGCATTATATGTCAAAATCACTGGCAACATACAGGAGAACACTACGAGGGCAAATACGATTTCGATGAAGATGATTTCGACGAAGACGGTTTCGAAGAAGACGACCAGGGTTAAAAGTAGGGAAACTAAAATGTTGTTTTTATTTAAGAAGATTTGTTTATTTATACGTAAAATGAAACTCAGACACAACAAAAAAACTGATTTGCAACAAAATCAGATTCAACCGCAACGTAAATCAAACACGGTCTTAACAGAAATGAAACTCAGCCACAACATAAATCAAACTCGTTCGCAACAGAATCAAAGTCATTCGGAACATATATCAAAGGGAATCAATCATAACTTACCAGAAATTTTGAGAAGGGTTCACAATAAGATTTTGACGATGACGATTTCGGAGAAGACGACGAGCGCGATAACTAGGTCACTAAATCGTTTTTTTCTTTAGTCAGAGTGAAATAGTTGAGCGACTGATAAATTTGATATGTATAATGTTTTATTGACGTGGAATACGGTTTAATGATGTGGAACATGATTTAGTGACGTGAATTTGTTCATTATAAATTAACCAAATTAAGAGAAAACTAAGCAAGGGAGTGAATCGTAATTTACAAGGGTTTTGAAAGTACTCTAGTAATTTTTGAAAGATGTATGGTATTCTAGTCATTTTGGAACTTTTCTACGATATTTGAGCGATTTTATTTTTATTTTATCCCCCTTGCCTCCCAAAAGCGGGATATACTCCGTCTTATTCGTCGTTAAAATTCATATAGTTTTCATTGGGGTTAGAAAACACTTATCTCACATTAATTTTAGAGATCTTATATTTTATTGTCAAATATATAATATGAATAGGATGAAGCTTTCTTATGAGTTTTGTTCCTTTTATAAGGTTTCTTGATTGATTGATCAAGTCTATAAAATGCCTTATATACACAATACACAAACAGAGCAACGTAATCTAAGGCAAGTAATTAACATTTCTTCATAGTATTTTTGTAATATCTCCGTAAGCCCAACTTGATCCCAATACCAACTCCCGTCAAGGTGGAGTATGTGGATCGAACATACCTAGCTTGAGAAGAAGGACTTTAAAATTTTCTATCCTAACGCCTTTGTCATGATATCCGCAAGTTGAAAAGTAGTGGAAACATGTTTGGTTGCAATAGTTCCTCGAAGAATTACATCGCCATTCTCAATGTGTTTCGTCCTAGCGTGATATACATGATTCACCGTCCTGAAACTGATATGATGCCAATTTTATAAACAAGAATTTGCTTAATCCTATGTTTAGGAAAATATCTTAAGTATACTCATATCATTGTAATACTTAAGGATCAATCTATTTCAGAGATGCAATTATCACACTAGTCCTGTTAGAATCATGTTTGGTCTAAACAGTTATAATTGAGTTAGTATGCAACATTCTAACATACAAAAGTAAGCATAATCAACAAAAGTCAAAGTCAACTAAAACTTAAACTTAAATTCAATGATAAAAGCCTAAGAAAATGGGATAAGTTATTGATTCGAGTAATCAAATGATATCCTATGATGTTCAATGCTAACAATTCAAGCTAATCCTTGGTCTACGATTCCCATAGATAGACTAATCCACTCTCGTGGCACTAACAATTTTCTAATGATGTATCTAAGAAAATCTCTTGGATAATTACACAATTATGAAACATTAAGATTTACTCTGTGCTAAACCACTAAACTAACTAACACAAATATATTAATTAGGCTTCATTTAGCATGCATCGACTGGTTCAAGAATCTGAACTTTAGTCCAAAGGGTCTTAAATGGGTAGATTATGGAACTTGATTTTTCCGACCATGTTGATGAGACTGGACTTTATCTCAAAGTTTTGTTAGCAATTGGTGGTGGACGTATGCATGTGCGTTGGCCATGAGAATTTGGTGCATCATAGGCCCTATGGTTCGTCCAACACTGTGGTTTCCCCCAGGAATGTTGTTGTTCTGATTATCCATATCCAAATCCAAGCGACAAATATGAGTTAAGTGTTCTTGTTCGCGTCTTCGCCTGGTGTTCTGGCGTTCGAGCGCACATATGTCTTCAATGATTGGAATCATATTTGTAGGACCGCTGCTTCTCAGGTTCATACAATAGAAGCGCATAAACAAAAGAAAGTAGAGAGATTAGAAAAATAAAAGAAATTGGGCTTAGTCCTGAAAAAATTTAGAGTATTGAGGGTTAAGCTATATCCTGAAACGACAAAGATGCCAATTTGATAAACAAGAATTTGCTCAATCCTATGTCTAGGAAAATATCTTAAATCTACTCATATCATTGTAATACTTAAAGATCAATCTAACTCAGAGATGCAATTAACAAACTAGTCCTATTAGAATCATGTTTGGTCTAAACAATTATAATTGAGTCGGTTTGCAACATTCAAACATACAAAAGTAAGCAAAATCAACAAAAGTAAAAATGATTAATTAAAGTCAACTAAAACTTTAACTTACATTCAATGATAAAAGGCTAAGAAAATGGTATAAGTTATTGATTCGGGTGATCAAATGATATCCTTTGATGTTTAATGCTAACAATTCAAGCTAATCCTTGGTCTAAGTTTCCCATAGATGGACTAATCCACTATCGTGGCACTAACCCTTTTCCTAATCATACAATTAAGACAATCTCTTGTATAATTACACAATTATGAAACATTAGTATCTAATCTATGCTAAACCACTAAACTAACTAACACAAATATCTTGGTTAGGCCTCATTTAGCATGCAGCGATTGGTTCAGAAATTTCACCGAACACATTTCAGCACAATTTTCCTATGATCTAGACTTGAGTGATCAAATCAATTCTATCATTAAGAACATCTCCTACATGAATATTTAATAAATCTAAATCCTAAACATCATATTCTATCACCTAATCACCCTAATCTACCTAACCATTTGATTATTATGGAACTGCTCACTAATCATTGAGAAAACAAAAAATCTAAGGTGAGAGATGTGTTGAATCATGATTAGAAGAAGAATTTATAAGATCAATACAAACAAAACAACAAATCAACTCAAATAAGCTCAAGATTCAAAGGGATTACAAAGTGTTCGTAAGAGAATCAAAATTTTAAAATAAGATAAAGCCTAGCTAGAAATTAGGTTTTGTAACATTAAATAGTCCTCCTATTAATCTTGGGTTTAACCCAAAACATGTTGGTTAATCCACTAAAACAAATGGGTAAAAGGTTTAGCCAACATTTGATTTTTGACTTTTTCAGTCCTATATCGGCCAGATCGACCGATACAACTGTCTGGTACGAGTTCTTCATGTTTTGTATCGTTCTAAACCAATCTATACACATTGGTCGATACAATCATATTGGTCCATGTGTATCGGTTAATTTTCCTCGGGGTTGTTTCTTCAGATTTTGCATAAGTCACTTCAGTTGATACAACTGGTCGATACGCTTTCTTCAGGAGTTGTATCGGCCAAAGCAACTGATAAAATTGGCCAATACATCTTCCTGATGCTCTTTCTTGCCCCTTTTGATTCTTTCTCATCAGCTTTTGACTCTAATTCAGCTTTGTACTCCTTAAACACCTGAAATATGCAATAATGTGCAAAATGCAACCTATCTAGACCTAAATGCAAGTTAAACAACCTAGAATGGATTCAAAATCAATGTTAAAAAGCATCAAAAAGATAATATATCAACTCCCCCAAACTTAATTCTTGCTTGTACTCAAGCAAGTAATTCATATGTTCAGAGAAGAAGTTTGAAAGTGGAGATATAAAACCAAAGCATGCTGATAAAATACGCGATGTCAATGTCCAAGTTAATAGTTATAAAGTGCATACCAATCTCATCTTACTTAAAAATCTTATCCATACTCATTAAAGCTTGAGATTAATTCCGACTTTCACACACATTCAAATCCATTCATCTCTTTAACATTCAGTACGTGGAAACCATGAATCAAATTATACAAATTCATTGAACTCATTTATTTGAAAGACTTGTTTAAAAGACAAAAATGGTCCCTTCATGATGTGGTTTTCCATTCAAAACAAGGTTTAACCAAAAAGTAAATTAGCTTTAGTAGAATTCTAAAGGTGAGAACACTTAAATACATACAAGTATAGGATCTCATCTATCCATTACCCAAAAGCTAAAAGCCTTCCTATCCTAAATCCGATGATGGATCATATTTCTACCATTGAAACTTCGAAGCAACCAACTTAGTTCTCATTCCTTTTCATTCCCCCTTCTTTAACTTAGGATAGGATTCACTTTCTATTCAACTCTAGTGGATTGGTAATTCATGATTTTAAAGATTTATGGCTTCCATTTCTTTTCAATCTTTCGTTATTCATTAGGCTTCTGCCTCTTTTGTATTACTTTTCCGTTTTTGCACTAAGCCATACTTTTTACTACCCAAATCCTTAACTAGATAATACATTTTTTTTTGAATGGATGGAAAAGAGCAGGGGCTACTCCAAAGGTTAGTGAAAATTGATTTGAATGCAAAAAGAAGCAAAGAAATCGGTTTGAAATCGAGAGAGAATGAGGAGATTTTTTAAATTTTGTAAGGAATGGTGAAAGTATCGATGGAAGAGGGAAAATAAGGAATGAAATATATCTTAAATTTGGACTTAAACCGGGTCAAAACCGATGGAAGATTAAGATTGGACCCAAAAATCTGAATTTTTAACCAAAGAAGTGTTAAAATCGAACCTGTATCGGCTAGATGTATCGGCCGATTTGGCCGATATCAATTTTGTACATTTCATATCGGGTGAAAGTGGCCAATACACTTCATTCGATATAGTCGTATCGGCCTCTGTGTATTGGTTGGTTATGCTCGATACAACTCCTTCTTCACCTATATAAGGCAAAACAACCGATACAAATGCCCGATACAGTTTCTTGAATCCTTTCCATGCATATTTTGTCCTTTTTGAATGCCCAAGTAAGCCAATTCATGTTTCTAATCAATCACCAAAACATGATCCAGGTCCAAAACATGATCCAAATCCAAAACATTATTTAAGAACATGAAAACAAAGTAAATCAAAGGATATGTACAAAAAGGATCACATGAGATTCCCTCTCAAGTGGGCTTGTTTAAAGTCTCTAAGCTTGAAATTGCTTTTGTTCAAGCTTGTGGTGGTTCAGAAAGGATTGTAAGACCTCCTTTGTCAACTAGCTTCCATGTCAACTCATTTAGCGCTTTTTATTCTTTCTCTTCACCTTTGAAACTAGTCTTATCATTTCTAGCTTCTTCTAGACACTCAATAGAAAGAGCATGTTTTGTTGTTACCCAATAGCCTTGTCCGTCAATGGTAGGTTTCTTCCTTGTTGCCTTGATGTCATATCTTTGAATACAGTTTTTCCCAAGATGAAGATCAATCTGCCCTTTCTTTACATCAATCTTTGCTCCAGCAGTGACTAAGAAAGACTTTCCCATAATGAGATATCTTTGGGTTCTTCGTTCATATTAATGACAACAAAATTTTTGAGAACCTTTGTATGCCCTATCTTCACCGGAATATCTTCTAGAAATCAAACTGGGGTTTTGACGGACCTATCTGCAAGCATTAAGGAGATTCCACAAGGTTTGAAAGATGTATGACCAAACTTCTTTGCTACCAAATTTGGCATAAGATTCACACTTGCTACAAGGTCACATAAGCTCTTCTCAAACTTAAAAGGTCCCAAAGTACAAGGAAGATTGAAAATTCCCGGATCTTGAAGCTTCTTAAGGGTTACTTACTTTGGGTTTTCATTCTTTGCATCAAGCTCATGTGTAAGCTTTACTATACGTTGTAGACCTTTGAGTTTCCCTTTGATTATATCCTTCAAATTCTTGCTTTTTTGAGGGTTTTCCAAGAATGCTTCAATGTTTATCATTGCCTTTTCCACCTCCTTCATTTTCTCTTCGAATTGAGCTCTATACTTCTCCATAAATTCATTCTTGAACCTTCCTGGAAATGGTATTTTAGGCTCATAAGGTGGAGGTTCGAAGATTGGTGCATTTGATGTAGAATCCTTCTTCTCATTCAATGCATTTCCTTTCCCCTTAGCATTCTCAACCTTTTCTTTTGTCTCTAAGGTGTCCTCTTTGGAGATAATCTCATTCTCAATGGGAATAATCACCCCCTCCCTCAACTTGGTTCTCATTGTCCTCAATGAGAATATGTTGAGATTTCACATCTTGATACTTTATGGTGATAACATTAACATACTCCTTTTAGATTGATTGTGAAATGCCTGGAAGTTGTCCAAATGGCCACTTTGAAGAAGAAGTGATATAAGCTACTTGGTTTTCGAGAGCTTTTAAATGAGATGCCATGCTCTCAATATTGGCGTAAATACCATCAGTTTTAGCATTCATGTCCTTCTTGAACACACCAATCTCAATTGCACTCTTCACATATCCTTTTAAGAATTGTGTCAACAACTGATTGGTTTTCTCTTGAGCAGTGGAAGAAGAGGAGCTTCCCTGAGAATGTTGTTAAGGAGCTTGAGGGTTAGAGAAACCCGGTGGCTTGTGAAGAATTTCGGTTTTTGTTGAAAACCACCTTGATTGTTGAGTTGAGGTTTGGGTTGGAAACCGCCTTGGTGTTAATGCTTCAGAGGATAGGCCTGATCTTGTGGATTGACAACATTGATGTTGTAGTAAGAGAGGTTTGGATTCTAATGGTAGTTGTTGTAACCCTGGTTATAGCCTATATAGTTGAGCTCCTCTTGAGTAGTATCTTGTGGAGGTTGATATTCCTCTTGGACATCACTAATAAAGTTGATTTCTCCTTGTTGAGAAAGGATGAATTTTTCTAACTTGTCCTCAAGAGATTTCAAATCCTTCTTGTAACTACTATCTCCACCAACATCCCTAATAGAACGACCATAGTCATCTCCATAAGAACTTTTACTCTGAGCATGATTCTCAACAAGTAATAAACCACCAGCTTCAGTTTGGATAAAGAAATTTCCCTGGCTTGCACTATCCAGCATCATCCTGAATTTAGGGGCAAAACCCCAGTAGAAAGTACTAAGGAGGCTCTCACCTGAAAAGCCATGATGTGGGCACTGAAGTGTATAACCTTTGAAACGTTCCCATTCTTCAACAAATTTATCATTTCCTTTCTGCACAAAGTATGATACTTCATTCATGATTCTTGCACTTTTGGAAGTGGAGAAAAACTTGGTTAGAAACGCCTTTTTACAAGCGTCCCAAGTCTCTGCTGAAGTAGTTGAAACATTCTTCTCCTAGGAATGAGCCTTGTCTCCTAAAGAAAAAAAGAAACAATCTGATCTTGAAAGCATCTTCTGTCACACCACTGATCTTAACAGCACTGCACAACATATCAAAATTTTCCAAATACTCCAAAGGGTCTTCCATGGGTAGATTATGGAACTTGATTTTTTCGACCATGTTGATGAGACTGGACTTTATCTCAAAGTTTTGTTAGCAATTGGTGGTGGACGTATGCATGTGCGTTGGGCATGAGAATTTGGGGCATCATTCGCCCTATGGTTCGTCCAACATTGTGGTTTCCCCCAGGAATGTTGTTGTTCTGATTATCCATATCCAAATCCAAGTGACAAATATGAGTTAAGTGTTCTTGTTCGCGTGTTCGCCTGGTGTTCTGGCATTCGAGCGCACAGATGTCTTCAACGATTGGAATCATATTTGTAGGACCGCTTTTTCTCAGGTTCATACAATATAAGCGCATAAACAAAAGATATTAGAGAGATTAGAAAAATAAAATAAATTGGGCTTAGTCCTGAAAAAATTTAGAGTATTGATGGTTAAGCTATATCCTGAAACGGCAAAGTTGCCAATTTGGTAAACAAGAATTTGCTCAATCCTATGTCTAGGAAAATATCTTAAATCTACTCATATCATTGTAATACTTAAAGATCAATCTAATTCAGAGATGCAATTAACAAACTAGTCCTATTAGAATCTTGTTTGGTCTAAACAATTATAATTGAGTCGGTTTGCAACATTCAAACATACAAAAGTAAGCAAAATCAACAAAAGTAAACATGATTAATTAAAGTCAACTAAAACTTCAACTTAAATTCAATGATAAAAGGCTAAGAAAATGGTATAAGTTATTGATTCGGGTTATCAAATGATATCCTTTGATATTTAATGCTAACAATTCAAGCTAATCATTGGTCTAAGTTTCCCATAGATAGACTAATCCACTATCGTGGCACTAACCCTTTTCCTAATCATACAATGAAGAAAATCTCTTGTATAATTACACAATTATGAAACATTAGTATCTAATCTATGCTAAACCACTAAACTAACTAACACAAATATCTTGGTTAGGCCTCATTTAGCATGCAGCTATTGGTTCATAAATTTCACCGAACACATTTCGGCACAATTTTGCTATGATCTAGACTTGAGTGATCAAATCAATTCTATCATTAAGAACTTCTCCTACATGAATATTTAATAAATCTGAATCCTAAACATCAAATTCTATCACCTAGTAACCCTAATCTACCTAACCATTTGCTTATTATGGAACTACTCACTAATCATTGAGAAAACACAAAATCCAAGGTTAGAGATGTGTTGAATCATGATTAGAAGAATATTTTATAAGATCAAAGCAATCAAAACAAGAAGTCAAACTCAAATAAGCTCAAGATTCAAAGGGATTACAAAGTGTTCTTAAGAAAATCAAAGTTTTAAAATAAGATAAAGCCTAGCTAGAAATTAGGTTTTGTAACCTTAAATAGTCCTCCTAATAATCATGGGTAAACCCAAAACAAGTTGGTTAACCCACTAAAACAAATGAGTAAAAGGTTTGGGCAACATTTGATTTTTGACTTTTTCAGTTCGATATTGGCCATTTCACCTGCCCGGTACAAGGTCTTCATGTTTTTTATCGGTCTAAACCAACCTATACACATTAGTCGATGCAATCATATCGGTCCATGTGTATTGGTTTGTTTTCCTCAGGGTTGTTTCTTCAGCTTTTACATCAGTCACTTCAGCCGATACAACTGGTCGATACGCTTTCTTCATGAGTTGTATCGGTCAAATCAACCGATACAACTAGCCGATATATCTTTCTTATGCTCTTTCTTGCTAATTTTTTATTCTTTTTCATTGGTTTTTGACTCCAATTCAGCTACGCACTCATTAAACACCTGAAATATGCAATAATGTGCAAAATGCAACCTATCTATATCTAAATGCAAGATAAAAAACCTAGAAGGGATTAAAAATAAATGTTAAAAAGCATCAAAAAGATAATATATCAAAGAGGGAAAAAATGGATCCGAAATGGTGCAATCCAAGTACGTACCCGAAAGGGTGGAACCAATGACACGTCGAAAAAGGGTGCGAGCCAAGGACGAATCGAAAAGGTTGCAAAGACATGTTCAAAGAGGTGCGAGTAGAATATGGGCTCGAAGAGGAGCGAGTTGTATGCATGCTCGAAGAGGTGCGAGTGGAATGCAGGCTCAAAGAAGTGCGAGTCATATACGGGCTCAAAAGGGTGCGAGTGAAAGTGGGCTCGAAGAGGCGCACGTTAGAAATAGGCTTGAAGACCTACCTTTTGGTTACTTAGCCAATGGGGATGGTTTCTTGTATGGATAATTACCATAAAGGTAGGGTATTTGACGGGTAATGAACTAATAAGGTTCAATCTGGATCCTTAATATGAGGCAAAGGTATGGTTTAACATTAATTGTGAATTTTTCTGCTTAAATAGATGTAAAAAGATAAGTTTGGTTCGAGCGGGTTGGTTGAACCATGGCTCTTCAGCCGCGGCTTCGGGGAAGCCAGGTCGGGGAGTCACAAGTTGTATCAGATCATGATTGATCCTAGGGAAGGGAAAACATGCTAAGTGAATCACTCTAAGTGATTAAAGATTAGTTTCGGGGAGAAACTAAGGAACCTGTAAAAAAATATGGACCAAAGGCTTGAACACAGTAGGATTTGAAGTTATGTCGGAAAGATTAAGTGCTTGAAAACCAGGAAGGGTTTGCTAAGGCTTATCTTAGGGCCAAGAAACTTGTCGATTTGGCTATGTGTGACAAGTACATGGCCTAGTTTGAGGGATCCACCAAGACTCACTCATTCTGGTATAGGATGGGATGAGCGGTTTGGGGATTGGAAAGGATTAACACACATCTATATGACTAGTCTGTTGGGTTGATCACGAGGTGATGCAGATGGGATGAGTGGCCTGGGGAACAGGACAATTCCGCTAGGGCTTACCCAGTCCAGACAAAGACACTCGATTGGGGCAACAGTCTATTCGTGCAACCGTGGATTAATCAGAATCACTGAAATTAACAATGTGGATTTGGATGTAGAAAAAGATACATTTACTATCAATTTCGAGGACAAATTCATTTCTAGTGGGGGAGAATAGTAACATCCTTATCCCGTCATTTAATAATGGGGTGATTTTTTCTTAAGAAATTGAGTTAAACTAGTTGGAAAAAATAGCAAGCTCAGCTAGGTAAGTCAAAGAGAAGCTCAACCGAGCTCAGTTTGGTAAATTGAGTACTAACGTAGTTGGGTGGAGTGGTAAGCTAACACTCAAAATTTGTGAACTAAAATAGCTAGGTAGCTCATAGAAGAAAGGTTGTGAAACAAACAGTTGCAACTGGTGGTTGAATGGGCACCAATTGAAAAGGTGCAACAAACGGTTGTGTCTTAACACCAAAAGAGACCCATTTACCCACTATATAGAACGCGAGACAAAAGAAACACATCTTAAAAACACATAAAACCACTCCCAAACATGTCGAAGATAGAGAGAAAGAACGAATCTGAAAGGGTGAGATCCAAGTACGTGTCTGAAAGGGTGAAAACCAATGACAGATCCGAAAGGGTGTGATAGGTTCAGGTTTTAATTCCTAAAAGTACACTGCAGAGAAAATATCACTATAGTATAGTAAAGGGTCGAATCCCACAAGGACCAAGCAGTGCGACTCTCAGTTCTAAAGTCGATTCTAGCTAAGACAGAAATAAAAGAGAAATTGTTTTCGAACGATTAAAAATATAAAAGCGATAATTAAAAACGAATGTAAATCAATAAACTAAAACACTAGACGATAGGGAAGTTCCACATGTATTTAGGTTTGAAGTTCATGTTGACAAACATGATTAACAAATGAAAATAGTTCCTAACTCAAAAGACGACAATAGACTAATCTCCTCCCGAAGTAGAAGATCCCTACGATAGAATTGCTAAGAAATAAAGACTAACTTTCTCCCGAAATCTTAGATCTCTAAGCTAGACAATTAAATCATGCAATGATTACATTTTCGATATGTTTATAAGCATCAAAGACCATACTCCCGCAAGCAGAGACACTTATTCATCTAGGCTAGGTCAGATTAAATAAACCAAATCCCTTTGCATTTATTAACCTAAAATCATGAACTAAGTGATCAGGCTAATTCAAGCAATGATAACAAATCTAGACTAAGAACCTAACAAATTGAATCCATTAAAATCAAACCTTAACTATCAAAACCTGTTTTTCCTAAGAAATCCCCTAAAACCTAACAAGGAGACTACTCAGCCATAACTAAGCAATCAAAAATCACAGTTAAATAATACATATTCAAAAACAAAATTCAATAAAATAAGAGAATTAGGAATTCTTCTCCAAACACAGGTGTCGAGATTCATCTCTCAGAAAAGCTCTCAAAATAAAGTTATGATTTGTATGGTGTGTGTTTATGATAAAAAAAACCCTAAGCTTTAAGCTTATATATTACCAAAGAAAAGAAAATAAATTAAAACCCAATAAGGAAAACCAATTATAAGTCTTGAGGACGAAAGCATCTTTTTGGAAATCTTCAAGTTTGCTCGAGCATAGGGATCGATCGATCTAGGTGTGGATTGATCGATCCGACGTTCTTCTTCTTCAAGGATCGATCGATCTAAGGTAGGATAGATCAATCTAAATTTCTTTAAGTTTGAGGGTCTTTTGGATCAATCTATCTCCAGAGGGATCGATTGATCTACTTCCACACGTGCTGCACATGTTTCTTCTGCGAGATAGGTTGACCAATCTTCAGTAAAATCGCCATAAATTTTGATTGCACCAGTGGAATGACCTCAAATCATTTTCATATGAAATATAACTCACGTTTTCATCTTGAGTCAAAATATCAGCTAGATCCATCCATGGGAGCATCTCTAAACATTGGAAAATATTTTGCCCTTCTGCTGAAATCTGCTCTGCATTTGTCAAACCCACCTTTTTTCTACATAACGTCCATAACACCTAGAAACATGAACATATGCCAAAAACACAAGGTAAGCACTCGAATAATGCCGAATAGCAAGTATAATTACCCATTAAAAGCATCAAAATCGAGTGATATCAATTCTCCAATACTTAGATCTTTGCTTGTCCCCAAGTGAAGCAAGACCCAATCTAGAGAAAAGGTTTGAAACCACACATGAACTCTCAGAATCTCAGCAACCTCAAGCATAAATATCAAAAACTCAAAAGACATCGATCCTAAACAACCACTATGAAGAACTATTTACCACCACATAACTAAAAGCATGTTTCCTACTCTACATCCAATTTCAATCAAACCATCAAGTCATATCAACCAGCTCATTAAGTTCAATTTCAGTTAAGATACGTGCATTCTCACTTATGGGGTATTGATCAATGCGCACAAGAACCTTTTCTATCAAAATTCTCATACCAAATAGAGCATCAATCGACTTGTGGTTCTGAACCTTTTCCCCCTTTCTCACTTCTTCTTACTTTTTTTTCTTCTTCTTTTTGCTTCTCTTTTTTTGCATTTCTGCACTTTTCTTTCTTTTCATTATTCTAGCAGCCAAAAATTTGATGGAGTTGACTTCGGACTTTTAGGTCACGCTTTCAACCCTTTTTCTCGACCGTTTTTTCTGAATGGAGAGAGAGAAAGCATCTGGATCATACTGAAAGAACTTGTCGGTTTTATAGAACACTGAAGAGCAAGGCACTTAGCTTTCAAAGCATCTTACCACCATAAGCAAGAGAAATTAAGTTCAAATTAAGTCTTATCATGGCAGAGCTAGCATCAAATCATCAACAATCCAAAAGACTCAGACTTTCAGAAGCAAAACAATAAGCAATGGGGGTTCCAATCCTAAACATATCAGTAAAATCTAGGCCAGTAATCTAAAAAGATCAATACTATACTCACATTAGGCTGGTTATCATCATAGATTCTGATCATGGTTCCTTCGACTCAACTAGACACAACTAAATCAAAAACGAAATTTTTTGAAAACTTTCACCAAAATGATGAAACATCTAAAAAGACACAAAAATAGTTAGTAGCTATACTCCCTCCCCCAAACTTACTTCACACCGTCCCAGTGTGGAAATAAACCCAAGAGAAGGAATAATGACCAAAATAAAATTAAATAGATAAAACGAATAGTTCAAAAGAGTTTCAGTACTTACTTGGAATAAGAGATCAGATGGCTTCTAAATAACGGCGGATCGATCAATCTCTAATAAAGTTTTTAGAGATTCATGGGCATGGATCGATCGATCCATAGACAAGTCGATCGATCTTTATGTCCGACCAATATTCCTAAAATTTCCTGAAACATTTCTTAAACTCACAAATAAAAATTAATAGGTTAGTAAACTAAATAAGACTGACTCAAAACAAAAACCAAATACAACAAAACATCAAAGTAGTGGGTTGCCTCCCACTCAGCGCTTTATTTAACATCAATAGCTAGACGTACTTACCTTTTATGCTGAATCTTAATCACCACCAATATAGGCAATAGAGCAACCATCCACCTACAAGATCTGCAACTTCAGCACTTTAATCATCGCTGCCTTTTTGAAATCCATTATGTTGTCCTTAAGGTCTTGAGCAAAGGGAATTTTAACCTTGGAGAAAGGTTATGGAAAACCCTTACTCTTTACCCTATACTCGAGCCCTTCTTTTCTTAATGCTGAGGAATCAAATTCAGATGGGTGTTCTTTTTGACCTCCTTCAAACTCCCTTCACTGTTTTTTTTGTCCTTTGAAGATAGTTCTGGAGTACCTTTAACCTTTCCCTAATTAGTCAAACCTAGCTTGGTATTTTCATTGATATTCTTCAAGTTTACCTTATCCCTTTTCTTGACTCTTGGGGTTGAACCTTTGATTGGAACTTGAGATTCCTTGTGAAAGACTTTGACATCAGAATCTTCAGATTCGGCTAGAGAAGTTTGCGCTTCTTTTACTTCTCTCATCATGATGATCCTTGATGTAGGGATGTAAGGTACTACTGGATAATAATATGTTTTCTTAATATCCGTGAGATATTGCGCTTCTTGGGCATATGCATCACAACTCCTACATATGCTAGGAAAGGTCTTCCGAGAACTAGTGACCCTTATGAATTTCCATCTGTGTCAAAGACATGGAAATCAACAGGAACTATGCAATCCCCAACTTGCACCATCACATCAGACAAAAAACCACATGAAGATACAACATAGTTGTTAGCTAATGCAAAAGACATCCATGATGGTCTGAGATCTTTTAGTTCTAGCTTCTCAGCAACCATTCTAGACATGACGCTGATATTAGCACCAGTGTCACAAAGTGATTCCTTGAAGAGAACTCCTTTGAACTTAACTAGAATTATGAATTCACGTAGATCTTCTAACTTTTGAAGTCTTCTGAGTGGAAGAAATTGTTGAAAAACCTCGTCATAGTACATATGTTCTTCGCTAGAGGGCTGAGGTTTATTCGAGCAGGACACCTGGAATTTTGCAAGTTGTTTTGAAAGTGATGCAGGCTGCAGAGGGGGATCAATCGATCTCTTTATTCTTTGGAAATCGATTAGATGGAACGATATATCTCTTTTTTCGAGAGCTTCTGCTTCGGATGGATCGGTCGATCCAAGTGGGATCGATCAATCGAAAGTCTCTGGAACTTCCCGTATGTTTGGATTGATCGAGGGATCGATTGATCTCAACCTCTGAATCATTTATGAAACTTCAAAAATCTGCAGATTTTTTAGACTCGTCTTTCTTTTCACCAGAATTTGAGTTTATGGCCTTGCAATATCCCTTAGGATTGTCTTCAACCTTTCAAGATAAAACACCAACTTGTCTCTTAACTGATTCTGAAGTTTGAGCTACTTGTACATCCAGCTTCTTCACATGAGTAGATAACAACTCGAATATGTTGTTCAAGTCATTATACATGCTATCCAACTTCACATTCATGTTCTTCTCAGATTTTTGTTGACTTTCCAAGATCTACTTCAGCATTAACTCCATCTTGTTTTCTTGCTGAACCTGAGGTTGAGCTGCTTGTTGGAAACCGGGCTGGGAGGCTTGTTGAAAATCACCTAATTTCTAACCAAATGATTGTCCAGACTTCTGAACAAATGTGTTTTGTTGGGGGAGGATATGATTGATCTTGAGGATATGCAATATTCGTACTCCTCTAAGAGAGATTACCTTTGTTATAACCTGGATTGTAGCCTTGATTGTAGACTATTTGACCTTGGCTATTAATATATCTCACCTCCTCTATGTTCTCAGGTTCGTTGAAAGAAAAGCAATCAGCCTCAACCTTCTCTATATCCTCAGCAAAACTGACATGATTCTCATTTTGTTTCTTGAGAAACTGAGCAAGAAGCTCTTTTACCTCTGCAAGTTTAGAAGAATCTGAACTAGATGACCGTACTCTTCGATCATAGTCAAGACAGTGGTTGCTGTTGCTATCAGCAATGTTGTCAATAAGCTTATAGGATTTATTAACGTGTTTAGTCATTAAATCACTGTTTCTGGCTGTGTCGAGAGAGAGTTGATATTTCTGATCGATGCCTCTATAACAAATGTTGAGGAGGTTCAGCTCAGAAAATCCATGATGGGGACAATCCCAAAGGTACTCTTAAGAATGTCTCATGCTTCATAAAAGGATTCCACCGAGCCTTGCTGAAACTGAGAAATCTTGCTTCTCATATTATTAGTTCTGGTGGAGGTGTAGAAGTGATTTAGAAACTTGGCTTTACACTAATCCCAAGTCTCTATGGAGTTAGCGGGCAATGACTTAATCCATCAGAGAGCTCTATCAGCAAGAGAGTGATTGAAGAGCTTACAAGGCATAAATTCTTTAGAGACTCCATTGAGCTGAGTTGTGCTGAAGATGTCTTTAAAATTGTCTATATGGTCCATAGGATGCTCAGTAGACAAACCATGAAACTGGTAGTCATGTCTTTGAGGCTAGTGAGGGTGGAGAGCATTTCTATTAACTAGGAAAGCTTCGAGGTTGTTGAAATCGCCAACTAGTACCCTGTTTTGAAGAGGTAAGAGGTTTTGAATCAGTTATGGCGGATCTTTCTCACCATTACCGTCATTACCGCCACCTTGATTGGCGTTTATAGCTCCTAGGTTTGAGTTTCCTTCTTTATGTCCCAGCGGCACTTGATTGTCGTTTCCTACTTGTTGGTTGAACGCCAACTGTTGTATCTGTTCCAATCCAGGAGGGTTTTGGACATTTTGAACTAGGTAAATGATCGGATTCTGAATAACGTTTTCTTTCGTTGTTTTGGATGAACTAGCGCTTCTTTGAGATTTCCGGTTCGAACGTTCTAGTCTTGCGGTTCTTCGTTAGTGAGGTTGAGCAATTCAGATGATTTATCAGATCTTCTGGTCATGCACCTACAAAACAAAACAAGAAGAAAGAACGAGATTAGTACTAAAAGAATAAAAATCCTAGACTAGACTCTAAGTAAAACTTGAAAACCATAATTGGTCCCTCGCAACAGCACCAAAAATCTAATAGGTTTTAATTCCTAAAATTACACTACAGAGAACATATCACTATAGTATAAAGGGTCGAATCCCACAAGGACCAGACAGTGCGACTCTCAGTTCTAAAGTCGATTCTAGCAAATATAGAAATAGAAGAGAAATTTTTTTTGATTGATTGAAAATATAAAAGTGATAATTAAAAACGAATATAAATAAATAAACTAAAACGCTAGGCAATAGGCAAGTTCCACATGTATTCAAGTTTGAAGTTCAGGTTGACAAGCAGAATTAACAAATGAAAATAGTTTCCAACTCAAAAGATAAAAATAGACTAATCTCTTCCCGAAGTATTAGATCCCTACGTTAGAATTGCTAAGAAATAAAGACTAACCTGCTCCAGAAATCTTAGATCTCTATATTAGACAATTAAATCATGTAGTGATTACAGATTCGATATGTTTATAAGCATCAAAGACAATATTCCCGCAAGTAGAGACACTTATTCATCTAGACTAGGTCAGATTAAATAAACCAAATCCCTTTGTATTTATTAACCTAAAATTATGAACTAGGTGATCAGGATAATTCAAGCAATGATAACAAATCTGGACTAAGAACCTAACAAATTGAATCCATTAAAGTAAAACTCTAACTATCAAAACCTGTTTTCCCTAGGAAATCCCCTAAAACCTAACAAGGAGACTACTCAGACATAGCTAAGCAATCAACAATGACAGTTAAAGAAGACATATTAGAAAACAAAATTCAATAAAATAAGAGAGTCAAAATTCTTCTCCAAACACATATGCCAGGATTAGTCTCTCTCAGAAAAGCTCTCAAAATAAAGTTTTGAATTGTATGTTGTGTGTTTATGATAAAAACCATAAGCTTTAAGCTTATATAGTGCCAAATAAAAGAAAATAAATTAAAATCCAATAAGGAAAACCAATGATAACTCTTGAGAACGAAAGCATCTTTTTGGAAATCTTCAAGTTTGCTCGAGCATAGGGATCGATTGATCCAGGTGTGGATCGATCGATCTGACGTTCTTCTTCTTCAAGGATCGATCGATACAAATTTCTGTAAGTTTGAGGAGCTTCTGGATCGATCGATCTCCACATGGATCGATTGATCTACTTCTACACGTTCCTCACATGTTTGTTCTACGAGACAGCTTGACCAGTCTTCAGTAAAATCTCCATAACTTTTGATTGCACCAATCGAACGACCTTAAATCACTTTCATATGAAAGCTAACTCATGTGGCCATCTTGAGTCAAAATCTTAGCTAGATCCATACATGGGAGCATCTCCAAACATTGGAAAACTTTTTTCCCTTCTGCTGAACTCTACTTTTGCATTTGTCAAATTGCATCGATTTTGTGCAAAAATCTACCTTAATGCTCCAGAACGTCCAAAGCACCTAGAAACATGAAAATATGTCAAAAAAAAGGAAAGCACTCTAATGATGCCAAATATCAAGTGTAAATACCTACTAAAAAGCATCAAAATCGAGTGATATCAGGGTGCGAACTAAGGACGGATCCGAAAGGGTGCAAAGACGTGTTCGAAGAGGTATGAGTTAAATACAGGCTTGAAGAGGTGCGAGTCATATGCGGTATCAAAGAGATGCGAGTCGAATGTGGGCTCGAAGAGGTGCGAGTCGTATGTGGGCTCGAAGAGGTGCGAGTCGTATGTGGGCTCGAAGAGGTGCGGGTTAGAAACAGGCTTGAAAACCTACCTTTTGGTTACTTAGCCAGTGGGGATGGTAGGTTATATGGCTAAGTACCGTAAACCTAGGGTATTTGACGGGTAATGAACTAATAAGGTTTGATCTGAATCCGAAAAATGAGACAACATTATGGTTTAACATTAATTGTGAATTATGCTACGTAAATAGACATAAAAAGATAAGTTTGGTTCAATCGGGTGGCTTGAACATGGCTCTTCAGCCGCGACTTTGGGGGAAGCCGGGTTGGGGCATCAGAAGATTGAGCGCCGATAAACTATCAGAGTGAAGAGGAATTGTCGCAATACATTGGATGCCGAGAGTAGGCAGTTGCTCTCGAAGCCATAGTAACTCACAAACTGTATCGGCCATTGCCGGATAATGTACTTCAGCCGTGGTTCAAGAAACGAAATCGTGTTTCTAAGTCTTCCATGAGATGGGTGAGCCACCAAGTTAAAGAAACCATCCCGTAAGAGATTGACGTGTGAGGGGGAATGTTTCCAAATCAGAGTCACACCAGCCAGATACTACCAAAAGAACATTAGAGCGAAGAAGAATACCTTGTCCGGGATGAGATTTAGATAACGTACAACATGTAGAGCGGCATCCCAGTGAACAAGCTTCGGCGCATTCATGAACTGAGATATGATGTAAATACTGTGAGATAATTCAGGAAGGGTAACACCAAGATAGATTAGTCGACCTATTAGACGACAGTAACGAGATGGGTCATTAAACAAGGCACCATCAACTACAACAAGTTCGTAATTTTTTTCCATGCGAGTAGCAGCGGGTTTTACACCCATCAAACTTGTTTCAGCAACAATCTTTAAAGTATACTTGCATTGACATAGGTGGAAACCCGAGGGACTACGAGCAACCTCAATACCCAAGTAGTAACCAAGAATATCGAGATCCATCATGTGAAAACCTGAACAGAGATAAGTCTTAAACTTAGTAGTGATTGCAACGAAGTTGTCCGTAATGATGAGATCATCGATATACACAAGAAAGTGAAGACGAGTATTATTTTTGTAAAGCGTAAAGAGAGAGAGAGAGAGAGGTCAGAGACATTATGAGGAAACCCGCATGCTTTAAGTGTTGAACCAAGTTTAGCAAACTAACATTGTGGTGCTTATATAATGATTTGTGAAGCTTACATATCTTACTTTTATCATTGGTTCGAAAGCCAAGTGGAAGTTTCATACAAAACTCTTCATGAAGATTGCCATGAAGGAAGGCATTACCAACGTCCATTTGATGGACTTCTTAATCTAAAGATGCAACTTGTTGTAGAAAGACACGAACAATGACCATCTTGGCTACCAGAGAAAAAGTCTCTCTATAATCAACAACTTTGGTTTGATTATTACCAAAAACCACAAGTCGAGCTTTGCATCATTCAAGAGTACCATCATATTTGAGTTTAATGCGATAAACCCATAAGTGCACACTTGCTTGAAGGTAAATCAGTGACCGTCCATGTCCCAATGTTTTCAAGAGAAAGATTTTATCTTTCATGGCTTGTTTCCAATTTGGATCAAGAACTGCTTCTTTGTAATGAACAGGCTCATGAGCAGCAGATAACAAGAATGTACTGTTGATATTTCAAAGAAAGCGATGAGTTGGAGAAATAATTATCAATAGGAAATGATTGACGTTATGGTAATGGTGAGCGAAGTAGATTGGTAACATAATCCTTGAGCCTTGTAGGTAGAGCTTACGACGAAGACCACAACTGAGAACCTCAGAGTTTGAATTTTATGGAATTACCATAGCAGGGACATGATGCGTCAGAGAAAAGACAGAGATTGCATGTGCAGTAGCATCTGAAACAGAAGTTATAGGGGGTAATGGTGCAGAAATCGTAGAATCAGTGAGACACAACACTAAAGAGACTGGGAATTCATTCATGTCGCAAAAACCAGCAGGCGATGAACACATTTATGCTTCTAGAGATGCCGATGGAGAGGTAATTAGTGTGTGAGCATAGGGAAATTCAGTTTCCAAGAAAACAACATCATGTGAGACCGAGATAGCTCCTGTCTTAAGATTATAAATCCGCCAACCTTTCTAGAAAAAGGATAACCTATGAAAATTTATTTAGTGCTACGAGATTCAAATTTATCACTACGAGTCTGTTGATTGTTGATGTAACAAGTAATCCAAAAACTCGTAAGTGATGCAAAGGATGAGGTTGTTTATAGACAAGTTCGAAAGGAGTATAACCATATAGAAGTTTTGATAGAGTTTGGTTAATAAGATGCCCGACATCAAGAGCACAATAGCTCCAGAATTCAATAGGGAGATGAGCTTGAAATCGAAGTGCTCGAGCTACTTTAAGAATATAACAGTGCTTTCGTTCCACACGATCATTTTTTTGCGGAGTGATAGGTTAAGAATTTAATTTCTAAAACTAATATTGCAGAGAACAGATCACTATAGTAAAGTATAGGGTCGAATCCCACAGAGACTAGAAAGTACACGATTTAGTTAAATCTCGAATCAAGCTAAAGCAGAATAATAAGATTGGTTGTGATCGAAATCAAAACAGTAAATTAAAAGCGGTTGTAAACTATAGAATAAAAGCGTCAGGCATCAAGGAATCTACAGGTAGTCAGGTTTAAAAGTCAAATTATCATGCAGGAATTTGTTTAAAAATAGTTCTCAACATGAAAGACAATGATGGAATAATCTCCTCTCGGAGTATTAGACCCTATTCTAAAATTATCGAAAAACTCTTGCTGTTTTTTAAATAATTAATCATACATTACAGTTCATATTCAATTGTTCACAAGCATTCAAGAAATTACTCTCGCAAGCAAGAACACTTATTCATCTAGACTAGATCCAACTTCTAAACCAAATCTCTTTGCGTTTATTAGTCTAATATCAATAAACTAGATGGCCAGTCTAATTCAGGCATTAATAACAAGTCTAGACTAAGAACCTATCAATTGTTATCCCCTTATGATAAATCTAACAATCAAACATGATTTCCCTGAGAAACCCTAAAACCTAACTAATGAACTACTCAGACATTGACAAGCAAACACAAATCAATATCTTTAAAGAACACATAATAAAATAAATAAAAAATATAATAGAAAGGGTTTAGAAATTCTTCTCCAAATACCAAGGTGTGAATCTCTTCTCCCTCAATAAAAACTCTCCAAAACAAAATAAAGCTTAGTTCTAAAACCTAAAACCATAAGGCTTTTATAATAAAAAAAGATAAAATAACAAAAATAGGAAAATTAGGATAAGTTTGAGGACTTGGATGCAACATTGGGAATTCTATGGTTCCTCTCGGGGGAGTTGCTCGATCGAGCACAAGGTTGCCCGATCGAGAACTTTGTAAATTTTCACGTTCATTCTTCATGTTACATGATCGATCATAAGCTTCATAATTTTCCAGGGGATTTGTGCAACAATCAAACCTAATTTTATAACTAGGCCATATGAGGTTTAAGCTAAACTTAGGCGTTTTCATGAAATATTTAAAAATTCATTAAAAGTTCTAAGTTAAAACGTGCACACTTCATTAATAGATTAAGCGAGTTTAATACATTTCCGCTATACATTCCTTTACAATGTACTAAACTACTTTAATATACCTAACATTAACCAAAATCCACCATCGTTCCTTCCTTAGCCTTGATTCCGAAAGCTATCTCATTCCTTAGCAACACATGGGACCACATAGCATGCATAAGCAATTGCCACTTTGCTTAGTGAATGCGATTTAATCTGCACCACTTCGCTCAAACAGATCATGTTCCCAAACAATTCATCAATTTAAATCAGTTAAGTTTAGTTCTATTATAATACTTAAAAATTTTCGAGACGCATTTGGACTGGTCGCTAGTCTAACTGAATTCGGCATCATGCCTTAACATTGACACTACATCCAATACATGATTCATATGACCGTTTGAGTACTTTCCGGCACCCATGTCCATTTCATTCACTTATCAGGCTCACACAGCCATTATATCGGCTCACATAGCCACTTATTAACATTTCGGCTCACATGGCCTATTTTACTCACTGATCAGCTCACACGGCCATCAGTTCAGTTATCGGTTCACATGGTCATAAACTCGACAACGTTGCCCACAGTTCATGCTTCCGGTCTATATGACTATCGGATCATGATGTAATGCCACAAAGGCATCGGTAAGGTCACAAACGACCATCCTAACAGCACCACAGACTTAGACTATCACGCAGACAAGCCTAATCTACGGGTTAACACACACTCACCTTAGTTAACCTATTAGTTGACTGATGCTTCTTGAACCACGTTCTGATTACCCACGAACTGCTTCTCTCGGCTGATGTGGACACTCGAACTGAACCCCCGAACTGAATGCACCCACACGTACTGATCTTCCCAAAACACAGAATTTCTCTCACTACACCATTTTCTCTCTCTCTATGAATTGATAAAACTCATAGAAGAGTAGAAATGTGTGCAGTAGTACAATATATATAGGAAAAATCATTTACACATGCAGTAGTGTGGTTCAACATGTCATTCCCATGCGTCAGCTTGGATTAACACGCGTCCATGTGCACTGAACGTGTTCGCAGGCGAGTTGAAATCATAACACGTACCCGGACATGCATTGCTTGTCGGCTCGGTTCCCACCACTCGAGCAAACCATCAGATACAAACAGAACTCGTGTCGTCCATCGATTCAGGTAGCGCACTGACTAAACCACCCGATAACAATGCAACAGTTCATCACAGACGTTTTCGACTGACTGAACCATCCAACAATGCGAACCATCGCATACACTATGCATTATCCTGAAAACTGCGCATAGTCCTGAATGACGATCCAACTGTGCGCATTCATCACATAAATTGCGCATCAGTCAGTCCAACCATCGACCAAACTGATTGATTTCGAACGTTCTTATCTAATTCTTGATCAAACTGCCCACTTATGCATAATTCACGTTTTGAACTAAAATATGTGCATGATTACCCACCTATGCGCATCATTGGGCAACTTTTTCGCATGGTTAGAACATAACTCGACTGGTCTGACCAGTTTATAACTTTTCTCGGACAAAACACCCTTAAACTGATTTTCTTCTCTTAAAATCCCACTTCCCAGTCTAACCGCATCACTTGGCTTAGTTTTCGACTGGTTGTCTCACGATCGGATTCCCAGCCAACTTGGCCCGGCCACTCGGCCAAAACTTGGTGGATTACGGGTGCTACAACTCCCCCCCCCCCNAGATTTTTGCCCTTACTTTTCTTAGCCTGCACCACTTTCTATTTTTCGTTCCACTTCAGAAACTTGTGCTTCATCAGTTCCTCGGGCTCCCAAGTCATTAACTCGTCACCTTCATAATCCCAGAAAAAGTAGACGTACTTGACCTGCTTCTTCCTTTTCGTTCTCACGCGAGTCCTGATTATCTGAACTGGCATTCCTTCTGCAGTTAGATTTTCCCTTAAGTCCACTGGAATTTCTTTCAAGATGCTATCCCGATTTGTAATTTGCTTTCTTAGTTGATATACATGGTAGACATCATGGAATTGATTCATGGATCGAGGTAATTCCAGCTTATAGGCCACCTTTCCAATTCTCTCCAATACTTTGAATGGACCCATATACCTTGGGTTTAGTTTAGCATTCATCGATGCTCGGTCTTTACTCTTATAGGTGACAATTTTGAGATAAACCATATCCCCAACGGAAAATTCAAGCTCTTTTCTCCTTCGATCCGCATAACTCTTTTGGTGGTCCTGAGCTTTTTTCATCTTGATCTTGAGGATCCTGATTTTCTCTGTGGTCTCTTCCACAAAATTCTGACCATAGATGCTTCTCTCCTCCACTTGTTTCCAACATAGGGGAGTTTGGCACGGATGACCATACAGAGCCTCGTATGGGGACATCTGAATACTAGCTTGATAATTATTGTTATAAGAGAATTCGGCTAAGTGCAAGTAACTGTCCCACTTGCCACCCGATCCAAAAAACAAGCCCTTAACAAGTCTTCGAGCGTTTGGATGGTCCGGTCAGATTTTCCGTCCGTCTGTGGATGATAGGAGGTGCTCATATGCAATTTCCTTCCGAACTTCCTCTAAAGTGCTCTACAAAATTTTGTGTAAAACTTGGAGTCTCGGTCTGACACGATGCTTGCGAGAACACCATGCAGCTGAACAATTTCCTAGACATACTTCTCAGCCAGCACCTCAGAGTTATCCATCCGGTTCACGGCCAAAAAGTGTGAAGACTTGGTGAGTCTATCCACTATCACCCAGATCGCATCTTTGCCATTCACCATTGGCAACCCAGTCACGAAATCCATCGTGATCATGTCCCACTTCCATTCCGGAATAGGCAAACTTTGCAATAGCCCACTAGGTACTTGGTGTTCTACTTTTACCATTTGGCATATTTGGCAGTCTACGACCCTTCTAGCCACATCTCTTTTCAAGCCAACCCAATGGTAGTACCACTTTAAGTCTCGATACATCTTGGTAGATCCAGGAAGCATGGAAAACTTGCTTTGATGTGCTTCCTTTAAGATTCGAGCCCAAAGCTCTTGGTCGTTTGGCACGCACACTCGGCCATTTACAAGGATAGTTTGATTGTTCGAGATCTGGTACTCCAAGTTTTCATTCTTTGAAGCCTTAACCAGGTTCTCATCTTTTTCTTGAGCTAGCCGAACCCTTTTTTAACAAGTCCGCTTGGTCAGCCGCACTCAAGCCCAATGGTTCCACCTCGGCAGTCAAAGCACACAGCTTTAACGACCCAACCATCCTGACCAAATTCTCTATATCCTTTTACGCGGTCGAAGCTAGTCTCTTTCGGCTTAATGCATCAACAACTGAGTTAGCCTTACCCGAATGATATGCGGTTTCGAGGTCATAGTCCACAACCAGTTCCATCCACCTTCTTTGTCTCAAGTTCAACTCATGTTGAGTGAACAAGTACTTAAGGCTTTTATGGTCTGTGAAGACTTGAACCTTTCCACCATAAAGATGTGATCTCCATATCTTCAACGCAAACACAACTGCGGCAATATCTAAGTCATGAGTCGGATAATTTCCCTCATGCTTCCTCAGTTTCCTAGATGCATATGCAATAACTCTACCTTGCTGCATTAGCACACAATCCAGCCCAACACGTGATGCGTCTGTGTATACAAAAAACGGCTCATCGAGTATAGGTAATTCAAGCACTGGAGTTTGGGTCAACATCTCCTTTAGCTTCTAAAAAAATTCATCACATTCGTCAGTCCATTTGTAAGGAACATCTTTCCCGGTTAGCTTGGTCATCGGATGTGCCATTTTCGCAAAGCCTTTGACGAATATCCGATAATAACCGGTTAAGCCCAGAAAACTCCTTATTTCTGAAGCATTTTGCAGTCTTTGCCAATCTTTGGTTGCCTTTATCTTTTCCGGATCAACCGACACTCCTTTTTCCGGTACTACATGGCCTAAGAAGCCAATCGTACTTTGCCAGAAACTACACTTACTCAACTTGGCAAACAACTTATGTTCCCTTAGACTGTTCATTACCACTCTCAAGTGGTTCTCATGATCCTCTCAGGTTTTTGAATAAATGAGAATGTCATCTATGAAGATGATAACAAACTCATCCAAACAATCCTTGAACACGCTGTTCATCAACTTCATGAAAGCCGCAGGCGCATTCGTTAGCCCGAACGGCATGACCACGAATTCAAAATGACCATACCTTGTATGAAAGGCCATCTTTTTATATCATCTTCCTTGATAGGAATCTGATGATAACCGGATGCAAGGTCCAGCTTAGAGAACCAAGTTGCCCCTCTTAATTGATCTAGAAACTCATCAATCCTTGGCAACAGGTACTTGTTCTTTATGGTGACCATGTTCAGTCCTTGGTAATCAATACAGAGCTTAAAGTTGTCATCCTTCTTCTTGACGAACAACAATTGTGCGCCCCAAGGTGAACTGCTTGGTCGTACAAAGCCCTTTTCCATCAATTCACTTAGTTGCTTCTTCAACTCGACCATCTTGGCTGGTGCCGTCTGATAAGGTGCCTTGGACAACGGCGCAGTCCCCGACTCTAGCTCGATGGTAAATGGATTAGACCTGTCCGGAGATAAACCAATTAACGGCTGATATACATCCTCAAAGTCTTGATCCACCAGGATGTCTTCTAACTTAGCATTTGATCCCACTTCCACTGTCTGGATCATTGCCAAGTAAGCTTCACATCCCTTCGCAATTAGCTTTTCAGCTTGGATCATGGAGATCGCCAGACTTTCGTTTGTCCAACGAATGGCTGATACTCCTGTAGTCCCTCGGCTATTTCAAATTTAAACATGGCCTCTATGACAATAGAGATGTGCCTTATGCTTTCTCAGTCAATTCATCCCGAGAATCACATCAAAAGACTGCACGGGATACACAATCAGATCATCCGAAAGGACCAACTGATCTATCATGACCGATACCTTCAGTACCCTTCCCAGCGTCTCCATGACTTGGCCTCCTGCAGCTTTCACCAAGCCATACTCATGCTCTGGCTCCGCCTTGAACCCACCTGGCCCAACTAGATTCGGGCTCACAAAACAGTGAGTGGCTCCTGAATCGAAAAGAAAATGGGTTGCCACACCACCCATGTCAAGGGTCCCTATACATTCACCCAAAATTCTAAGGTTCCACACAACCCTTACTTTTTACTTTTAATTCTATTTTTACTTAGAGATTTTAGAGATGAGGATTAGGGACTCACCAGTCATCGGCCTGGAAGATGAACTTGGACCCCCATCCTCTCCAGACATCATGTATGCTCTCGGGATAATGACTTGCCTTTTTGCTGGTGGCAGACCTTCATTTTCCAGTTTCCCCATCTGTTGCACCAGCTTTGGTCAATGCGGCTTGATATGGCCAGCTTCACCGCAATGATAATACACCCGCAGTCCATTGTCCCATCCTTGTACCACCAGTTTTTCATCCCTTTCCAGACAGTCACGTACTAAGTGTCCCACACTACTACATCGATGGCATGTTCTCGAACTGGACCATTATTCACCACCATGGTTTTTACAACTTGTGTTTCTTACTTCTGGGATGGTTCATGACTGGACTATACGTCACAATAGTTTCCCTAGAAGTCATCCTCGCCTCCTCACTCAGTCCATACTCGATCATGGCAGCTTTCTCTACCAACTAACCAACTGATGAGAAATTCCTAACAAGGCATCGATTCTTGATCTCAAGCCTGAGTCCCCTCATGAATCTCCTAACTTGGACCTTCTCATCATCGATCTCATGACCCGCATACTTCTTAAGTCTATTGAACTCGGCCTCATATTCTCACACACTTTTAAAACCTTGGTGCAACTCCAGAAATCGGCCTTCCAAATGATCGAAAGCTTCCCATGGAAAGTACTTCTCCCTGAGCTTCTCACTAAAACTTTCCCAAGTGTTGATGTGCCTTCGACTTGAAGCACTCAACCACCAAGGATGTGCATCCCCATCCAGAACGTGCACTGCTATGTCCCGCTTGTACCCTTCAGGGCATCGGATAGACTCAAAGTGTCTTTGCATCCTTGACACCCAAGCATCCGCTTCAATTAGATTGGTGCCACCGGAAAAGAACTGTGTGCCTAAACATTGCATATGATCCATGACCTTCAGGTAGGTTAGAACATTAACCGGAGCTTCCTCTTTCATATCCATCTCTGGTGGATCCTCATTCGCCTCTCCAAAATTTGTGCAAGCATCATCAAGATTGCTTCAAGTCCTGCCTGACCTGCACCACCACCACCAGGTGCATTCACGTTTCCACCCGTGTTTTGATTACCACCACCATTCCCTTGGTTCACATTCCCCTGATTATGATCTTGGTTCAAACGATTTTCATCACCAGTATTGCCTGTTTCCTCTGGTGTTCCTCCTCATCTGCAAGCAGATTATTCGTAAATTAATCTCAAGATTAACTTTGCAAACACACAGTTGGCAATGAGAAGACTTATAGCAGTCAAGGCAACTGGAATGATGTATTTTTCCCATATCCCATCTATTCTAGAACTTATCCTAGAACTGCGTAGGCTCTGATACCACTTTGCAACAATCCAACCTAATTTTATAACTAGGTCATATGAGGTTTAAGCTACACTTAGGCGTTTTCATGCAATATTTAACAATTCTTTCAAAGTTCTAAGTTAAAACATGCATACTTCATTAATAGATTAAGCCAGTTTAATACATTTCCGCTATACATACCTTTACAATGTAAGAAACTACTTTAATCTACCCAACATTACCCAAAATCCACCCTCCTTCTTTCCTTAGCCTTGATTCCGCAAGCTGTCTCATTCCTTAGAAACACATGCGACCACATAGGAGGCATAAGCAATTTCCACTTTGATTAGTGAATGCGGTTTAGTCTGCACCACTTCGCTCAAACAGACCATGTTCCTAAAAATTCATCAATATAAATCAGTTAAGTTTAGTTCTAGTTTTATACTTAACAAGTTTCACATTTTTATCAACCAGTTAGACTATCCCGGCCATCTTGACATATTCGGACTGGTCGCTAGTCTAACTGAAGTCGGCATCATGCCTTAACATCGGCATTACACCCAGTACATGGTTCACATAACCGTTTTAGTACTTTCTGGCACCCATGGCCATTTCAGTCACTTATCACGCTCACACGGCCATTATATCGGCTCACATGGCCACTTATTCATATTTCAGCTCACTTGGCCTAATTTACTCACTGATCAGCTCACACTGCCATCAGTTCAGTTTATCGACTCACATGGTCGTAAACTTGGCAACATTGCCCACAGTTCATGCTTCTGTTCTATATGACTATTGAATCATGATGTCATGCCACAAAGGCATCAGTAAGGTCACACACGACCATCTGAACGGCACCATTGACTTAGACTATCATGTAGACTAGCCTAATCTACGGGCTAAAACAAACTCACCTTAGTTAACTGGTCAGTTGACTGATGCTTCCTGAACCACGTTGTAATCACCCACGAACTGCTTCCCTCGGCTGATGCAGACACTCGAACTGAACCCACAAACTAAATGCACCCACACGTACTGATCTTCCCAATACACAAACTTTCTCTCACTACAGCACTTTCTCTCTCTATGAACTGATATAACTCATAGAAGAGTAGAAATGTGCGCAACAATCTGATATATATAGGAAAAATCATGCACGTATGCACTAGTGCAGTTCAACACATCCTACCCACGCATCAGTTCGGATCAACACGCGTCCATGCGCACTAAACGTGTTCGCAGGTGGGTTGAAATCGCAACACGTACCCGGACACGCGTCGCTTGTCGGCTTAGGTCCCATCACTCGAGCAAACCAGCTGATACGAACATAACATGTGTTTTCTATCGATTCAGGTAGCGCACTGACTGAACCACCCGATAACGACGCGACAGTGCATCACGTACGTTTCCGATGAATTGAACCATCCGACAATGCGAACCATTGCATAAACTATGCATTGTCCTAAAAACCGTGCACCGTCTTGAATGACGATCCAACTATGTGCATTCATCACGTAAACTACGCATCAGTCAATCCAACCATCGACCAAACTGACTTATTTTGAACGTTCTGATCTAATTCTCAATCAAACTGCCCACTTATGCAAAATTCATGTTCTGAAGTGAAATCTCTGCATGATCACCCACCTATGCGCATCATCGGGCAACTTTTACGCATTGTCAGAACATAAATCGGTTGGTCCGACTAGTTTACAACTTTTCTCGGCCAAACACCCTTAAACTGATTTTCTTCTCTTAAAATCTCACTTCTCAATCTAACCATATCAATTGGCTTAATTTTTAACTTGTTGGCTCACGATTGGATTCCCAGCCAACTTGGCCTGGCCACTCAGCCAAAACTTGGCGGATTACAGGGGCTACAATTTTCCCGATTGTGCACTCTCTAAAATCATTGCTCGATCGATCCCATTCTTGCACGATCGATCACTTCATAATGGACTTCGGGAATTCTTCTTATTTGCTCTCAAATGCATATTTTTCTCCCAAAACGACCTGAGCACCTAGAAACCTGAAAATCTACCAACTATGCAAGGAAATGCTCGGAATAATGCAGAATAGCATACATAATTGCCCACTATTATGCATTAAAACCGATTAATATCACAAAGTGATCACAAAAGAGGTTTCATGTACGAAGCCTTGATGTGCGAAATAAACCGTCAAGCATACAAATTCCAAACCATGATCACTGCGAACAATTTTTACTTAATTCGAGAATTGACGGCCTTCCAGTTGGATAAAATTCTTTAGGTGTGTAGGTGCATCCATTTTGGCTCGATCTCCCAAAGCTCTCACTTAGCCACACCTCGACCGTTGGCTCGATCTCATGATCAAGCCACCTCGGCCATCTCCTTCTCCCCTCAACCGCAACACTTCTTCATGGCTCGATCTCGTTATTGAGCCATACCAACTTCAGCTTGATCCAGCGATCGAGCCAAATCTTGTCTTGGCACCATTTTTACACGGCTCGATCACAAGCACTTCTCAGCTCGGCCAAACATGCTCCGAACCGACCAACTCGAATTAGAATGGACCTGGCCCAAGACCTAGTCTAATGATTGTATTTTGTCTTTTATGCGTTTTAGGGCTTTTCCTAAACATTATATAAGCCCTAAAATGCCTCCATTTGGGAGCAGTCTTTCTTTTTGCCATTTTAGGTTTTTGTCATAGGTTCTTTTTCTCTCTTTTGTTCTTAATGTTCTTGATGTTAAACCCTGAATCCATCTAAGTTTTATGCTAATCTTCTGTTTTCTTTTACTTTCATGCATAGATAAGGGTTGTGTTCTATCTAGGGCATATTGATCTAAGCTTTTAATCTTCTGTTTTAGCTTTGATCTTTTTTCTCTATTTTTATTGTTCCATTGATGTTCTTATTTTCTGGTTTGATGTTCTTAATGTTTTAGATCTTCATCTACTGCATCTTAGTTCTGTTTTCTTCTTTAGGGTTTTATAAAAAATTTGTTCTTAATCATTGACCTTTAATCTAAAATGTTTTCTTTAGTACTTATGATGTCATTTTCTTCTGATTTTGCATCTCATATGTTGTGTGAGTAGTGACCTAGATTCCTTGAGGATGGGATAGGGTAGTGTTGTTTCCTTGTTCCTCCTAGGTGTCTAAGCTTTAATGTTTTAATAGATCCCTTCTGTTTCATTGGACTTAATGCTGATTATTTTAACTTGACCCGGTGAGATCCGATCTTAGGCACTTCAACACCCGAAAAGTGATTCAATTGGAGTGACCTGATCTAGTTGATTTCAGAGATAATCATCCCCTTCTAAGGAATTAGATGCTTAGGATATGCATCTCAGCCTAAGGAATTAGTTGTTTGGGATGCTTATTAGCTTAGGTAGATGGTTCATAATGCATGTTAGGTGTACTTTCGCTAACGGGAGTTTGATCTGGTTGTTATCTAGTTTGATTTCATTTGCCAAGGGATTAGATTTGATTGCTTGTGATTCTATCGCCTAGGGATTATCTCATTGTATGAGGTATGTTAGACACTTTGGGAGTTTGAAGAGGAATACTGTCCAATTACCCCATCCTTAGGGACCCTTTCTTTTATTGCATCTTTTACTCTCTTACATTTCCTCTGTTTTTATTTGCATTGTGTTTCACCTTTTTTACTTACTTATGCATGTTTCCTTTGTTACTGTTCTTAGTTCCAGCATGTTTCATGTTACCTAGGAATTGTTAGCAACCCCCATTTTCATTGTTAGCTTGACTTGAAAAAAATATTGCAATCTTGTCTGTTAGCATCACACCTGATTGGATTGATATCCATCTATACTACAATGCATATGTAATGGGAATTGATCACTAAAAATTTCGTTATCAATTTGGCACCGTTTCCAATTGGGTGTCTGTTTGCTAAATTCTGGATTTTGGATCTTTTGAGATCAAGTTTCTTTTACTACCATACTCACCTGTTTTCCTTTGTTTGCTTTCTTTTCAGGTACTTACATAGCAGTGTATGAACCTGAGAAGCAGAGGACCAACAAACTTAATACCCATCATTGAAGATATCAGAGCTATTGAACGAGAATACTCTCGGGCGAGACGTGAACAAGAACGTGTGGAACACTTAATATGGTTGGACTTACAAATGGCGGACAACATTGAACGAGATAACCAGCACACTATAGGTGATGGTGACAACCCATGGTGTTGAAAACAACAACTTCGAAATCAAGCATAGCTTGATAGCAATGGTGCAGGGGAACAAATTCCATTGTCTGCCTACAGAGGATCCACTCGATCACCTCGACGAGTTTGATCTCTTTTTCAGCCTCATGAAGATAAATTGTGTGAGTGAGGACCCCTATAAGCTACGCCTCTTTCCATTCTCTTTGGGGGAGAAGGCACATCAATGGGAGAAGTCGCTTCACGGGAACTCCATCATCACCTGGGATTCTTGCAAGAAAGATTTCCTGGCAAAGTGCTTCTCCACCTCTAAAAGAGCACGACTGAGGAACGTTATCTCTAGTTTCGCACAGAGGAACGCTGAAACCTTCTCTGAAGCATGGTAACTGATATTACTCGGTTTTAATGCATAATAGTGAGCATTTATGTTTTCTATTCAACATTATTCTGAGTGTTTTCATTGCATATTTGGTAGAATTTCAGTATTCTAGGTGTTCGGGTCGAATCAGAGCAAAAATGATGCATTTCAGGAAGTTTCAGAAGAATTAGAAGTTGCAGACAAAAGTGATCGATCGGGCAGGCGTTATGCCTGATCGAACAAATGTTCCTGGTATTTTCCAAAGAAAGAGATCGATCGAGCAACTAAAAAAGAGTCGAGCAATTACGTGAACTGCCCGATCGGGCAAACACTTGCTCGATCGGGCACTTTTCCCGAAGAGAATATGAAGTTTTCCTTATTTGCAAATCAAGTCCTCAAGCCTATCCAAGTTTTCCTTATTTGATATTTTACTTTTTATCCTATAAATACATTATGTTTTAGGTTTTTATAACTAGGCTTTATTTTATTTTCTGAGAGAATTACTGATGGAGAGGAGATTCAACCTGTATTTGGAGAAGATTTCTGAACCCTTTTATAATATCTCTATTGTTTTTATTATGTGTTCTTCTTTGATATTGTGTTGTTCATCCTTTACAATGTCTGAGTAGTCCACNAATTAGGGTTTTATTGTTAGATTTATCACAAGGGGATAATAATTGTTAGGTTCTTAGTCTAGACTTGTTATTAATGCATGAATTAGAGTAGCTAACTAGTTCATTGATATTATACTGATAAACACAAAGAGATTTGGTTTAGAAGTTGGATCTAGTCTAGATGAATGTTATTTTGCTTGCAAGAGTATTGTCTTTATTGCTTATGAACAATTGAATCTGATCTTTAATGCATGTTCTGTTATTTAAAAGACGGCGAGAATTTGTCTCTGATAATTTGAGCATAGGGTTTAATACTCTGAGAGGAGATTATTCCATCTTTGTCTTTTATGTTGAGAACTATTTTCAAAGAAAAGCCCTGCATGATAAATTGACTTTCAATCCTTATTACCTGTGGTTTCCCTGATGCCTGACACTTTTATTTTATAAGTTTTAAACCGTTTTAATTTACTGTTTTGATTACCATCAATCTTATTATTCTTGCTTTAGCCAGATTTGAATTGAAACTGAATCGTGTACTATTTTTGGTCTCTGTGGATTCGATACCCTATCTTTGCTACACTGAATTGTTCTCTGCAGTAATAGACTAGAATTAAATTCTAGACCTATCACGAACGCTTCAAGAACTATACTATGCAGTGCCCCCATCATGGTTTCAGCAAAGCGTCACTCCTCAACCCACTATATCGTGGTGCTCTTCCTAACATAAGGATGTTTCTTGACACTACAAGCAACAGGAATTTCCTCAACAAGAGTGTTGATGATGTATGGGAGCTTGTGGAAAACCTTGCTCAATCTGATGGGATATAGTGAAGACTATGATCGAACACCTCTAGGTGGTTCTGCTTCTGATGATAGTGCAAGGAAAGAAATCAAGGCTCTGAATGAGAAGTTGGACAGGCTACTATTAGGTTAACAACATCAAGTACACTTCATCACATATGAAAAACAACTTCAGATACAAGCTTGGGATGTTAACCAACAAGAGGAAATATGTTATGTGTAGAACCAAGGTAGTTATAAAAAAGGGTTTATAAACTACTTCAACAACCCTAGTCTTTCTTACAGAAGAAACAACACCGCTAACCCACAAGACCAAGTGTATCCACCGCAACAACAGAAGAACGTTCAACCATTCATCAACTACAATCAGAACCGTAGTTTCTTCCCAAAGCAACAACAACAAAATGGTTTTCAACAACCACATCAGCAACCTACTGGTGCATCTCCTGGTTTCACATCTAACAAACCTCAAGCTCAACCTTTCAACATCGAAGCTATGTTACAACAACTTCTTCAAGGTCAAGCCAATAGTGCCATGGAGACATCAAAGAAATTTGTTGAATTTCAACACAAGATGGATACTTCATTCAGTACCATCTATGCGAAGCTTGAAACTCTACACTCCAGGGTCACTACTCTCGAAGGAAAGACATCATCCACTTCTGCTTCTACAAACGGCCAACTTCCGGTAAAGTCTGTGCAAAACCCGAAGGAATATGCTCATGTTAATGCCATCTATCTCTGGGATACCACTAATATTCCTCCTCCAATTTCCACTACTATTTGCACTGAGGACAGTGTGATTCAAGTTGGGGGGATTTGATTTCAAATGTAGTTGCAACTACGAATTATGAAGAACTTGTTCCTATTGATAAGATACCTACTTCAAGGGAGAATGCAATTCATTATGATTCACCTCCTTATGTTCCAACATTGTTATTCCCATCATATTTCAAGAAAGAGATCATGGCGAAATACCCAGACATCTATAAAAAATTTATGAAGGAAGAGATAGCTCAAGAAGTGCTGGAACCATTTGACGAGTGCAATGCTTTGATAACAGAGAAGCAAGAGGATCCTGGTTTGTTTACTTTTCCATGCTCACTAGGATCCCTGACCTTTAATGAATTCCTCTATGATTTGGGAGCATCTATCAACCTGATGCCTCTATCCACTGCCAAGAAGCTAGGATTCAACAAGTTCAAAGCTTCCAGCATAACTTTATTGTTGGCAGACAGATCAATTAGGTATCCTATCGGCATCCTGGAAAACTTACCTATCAAGATTAAAGATGCAAAAATACTCACAGATTTTATGGTATTGGAGATGGATGAAGAACCGAAGGACCCATTGATCTTTGGAAGACCATTCTTAGCTATAGTTGGAGCTGTAATCAACGTCAGGAAAGGTCACATCAAGTTGAACGTAGGAAGAGGTCCAAAGATGATTTTCAACATCAGGAGAAAAACTAAGAAGCTTACCATCCAAGGTCAGCTATTCTCTATCAAGGAGATGAATGAGAGAAATGATAAAGATGGGTACTCAAGCAGAGATTCAGCTGAAGACGAATTGGGGAAGGATCCAACACAGTTTGCAGTGCACTATGAAGCTTACAAGCTTATTAAAGAACTAGATAAAGGATTCTTGTGGACTTAAAAGAAATCAGAACATTGGTATTGTCGACTGCTGAGGACAATCTGAAGGGTCTAGGAAAAGGAAGTCTTGAGTTCAAACTCAACCTGAACGTGTACCACATCAGAAACCACCTTAGGACACTCCAATTTATGAAGAATTTTTGGAACCTCGTACTTGAACCATGTAAATTAAGAATTGAGACCAAGTGTTTTTACTCAACACAAGGTTTAGGTACTATCTAGATAATGTGGATCCACAATGTTCTAAGAACTTCATGATCAAGGAAATACTTTTTGGTGAAGACGTCATACTTACTGTAAAAGTTGATGAAGAACGGAAGCTGAACTACAAGGTTGATCAGAACGGTGATGAAAAAGTTTTCTCAGAAAAGACCTTGGTTCCCTTTGGGGAGCCGTCTCAGGGTCATTAATCTTAAAAACAGGAAGTCAAGCTTAGCGACTTAAAACAAACTCACTTGGGAGGAAGTCCCATGTCTATCTCTGTATATATTTTAGTGTTTTTTATTTCAGTACTTTGTTTAATGCATTTTAGTTTTTATCTGGTTTTGGTGTCTTAGGTACCTATGGGATACATTTTCGGCACTTTGCAATGAGAAAAAATGAGAAATGTATTAGCTCGAACCTTTTGATCAAGCCCTGAAAACATGTTTAAAAATGATGGAGCCATCTCAAAGAATTATCGAGCCGCTTTTGGACCGTGATCGAGCCACGTTACATTCAAATAGATCCACCTTCAAATGTCATGATCGAGCCATTTTTCAATTCAAGCTTTAGCCATGATCGAGCAACTATAATGATGGGATCGGCCCAAAGCAATAAGTCCGGTCGAGCCGTGTCTCGATAGTGCTCGAACCATCCGCAACGTTTGATCGAGCCAAGTGCTAAGTCACCATTGAGCCATTTCTCAAGGCATGCTCGAGCCATCTTCAAGGTGAGATCAAGCCGACTTCAATGCATGTTCGAGCCAACTCTCAACCCGTTTTCAAATCATGATCGAGCCACAACAACAATTGAGATCGAGCCAAGCATGCAAGCACCTTCGAGCCGAACAAGTCCCATAGAGCCATTTTTTGGAATAATCGAAATCGAGCTAAGCCTCTCCACTTGCCTCACCACTCGCCCACCACTCACTTCATGCCAAAGAAGTGTCATCTCACATTTCCAATTTTCCCCAACATATCTCTTACACCTCCATCACTCCCATGTTTCCTCTTTAAACCTCCTCCACATACCACCCCTTTGAACCTCACCCACATGTTTCCACTCACCACTCCTCACTACCACACTTTCAAATCGAGCCAAGATTCTAAAAGAAGGGAGTAGCCCTTATTCTTTCTCTACATTACTTCAAAACTTTCAAAACTTGCATATCTTCTTGTCTAAAATCTTTTTCCTAAGGCATCTTCACTTGAAGCATTTTCTCTTCCAAGGACTTTCAACAAGACTCTAAGTACTTTCATTCAGTTTCATCCCTCACCTTTTATGGTTTTCGTTCCTAAAATTTCTTATTGGTTTTAACGTTTTTGTCAAGGAACGATTTGTTTAGATGTTTTATCAAAGAAACATTTTCTATAAAATCGGTCTTAGCACATAAAAATCGTTTCAAATTAGGTGTGAAGGTAGGATTGAAAACATGAATTGAACTTGGTTTTAGCTTCAGCAACTTACACTTCGAGCTCCCCAATGCATTTTTGTGAATGTATACTTGATGCTTGCTTAACTCTTTTGGCATTTGGAAAGTTACTCACATACCTAAATTTGTATGTTATCTTTTTCAGGATCAAGATGTCTCAACCATCGAGAGAAAGGATACTAAGAAGGCTTCACAGAGTACGATCATCCTTTAGAGCTAGAGAAGATGATCCTGATATTTCTCCAGAGTTCTCTCCAAATGCCCTAATACTCTCAAGAAGGCAGCTTCGAGGGAATGGAATTGCTGAAAGATTGCAACGAACGAGAGATGAAATGGAGATTCGAGAAAACATGCTCTTTAAATCAAAAACATGGAACAATAAAGAGAAATAGAAAGAGAAAGAAAAAGGGCAGAGCGTGCAAATGCATAATACTCTCGAAGATGCTCGGTCATAAGGAGGGGGAAGCATGTGGCGATGAAAGAAGAAAATAGCAGTGAAGACCCTAATTATGAAGAAGGTGAAGAGATGAGTGTTGAACCTCATATTCCTATGCTCAGTTCTTGAACTCGGTGGTACATGAGGGAACTTCTGAAATGGAGGTTGAAGAGAGCTCCGATTCACTCGACCTCAAAGCACTTCTTTCACGAGGCTTCAAGGGAACTCGATTCCCTCATAAGCCAACCATGGGAGCCCTCAGAATAGCGAAAGACGTATCCCATCTTTTCAAGGCTGAGAGTCTTGAGAAGCTTATGACCAGTTATTGTGATGGGTACCAGGAAGAAACGTGCCACTTCCTTGCCACCATCCAGTTATATTGCAATGATGACAAGATGCAAGGATACATCATGTTCTCGGTGCGAGGCCAGAACTATGAGTTTTCTGTGGTGGAGTTGAATCGCCTCTATGGGTTCCTGTCTGATGGGAACATTGATGAGCTTCCAGAGTTTCTCAAGGAAGAGCTTTCTGCATTATGGGGAACAATAGGAGTTGGCACCTATAACTCAGGGAAGTCGAAGTGTGCGGGAATAAGGAGCCTGGTCTTGTGTTACATCCATAAGACTATTGCAAATACCATGTTTGCAAGGGAAGTAACATGGCACATTACTGATGGGGAGATGGGGATGATTGATTTGGCTTTGAAGCCCACGCTACAATATACATCTGACGGTCGTCTGATGGAAGGATATAAAGCTAACTCTAGCGTATCTTGGGATTTAATCAACCAACTAATGTGGTATAGAGAGTGGGCTAAAGCAGCCTATAAGAAGGGAAGTCATGAGACTTTGACGATTGGGGGATATTGTGACACCAATTCTGAGGACCTGCAATGTTCCTCTGGAAGGTAAAGGTCACCCCAGAAAGGTGGATTGATCTATCTTATTTGAGGAATTCTCACTTCTTTGAGGGACCAACTAATGAACATAAGTATAAGTTCATTCGCTCACGCTTGGGAGGGTCACTTTTATCACTCCCAAACGAGCAAGTCACCACAATCAGAAGAGGGGATAATATTGACATTCAAACAAGTGATGAAGTTCTGATATCCTTCGAGAGCAGGGAGGAAGTGGAAGTAGCTGATGAAGCAATGGCTGAAAGGATGGAAATTCCAATTGATCAGGAGCTAAATGAGCCTGAAAGCTATCAATTCGAAGAAGCCCCAACTACCAAGAATGGGAAGATCTTAGCAACAGCTCACAAGAACATCGGGAAACTTTAGAAGTGGAACAAGTTCCAAGACAGCTACTTCAGTAGGAAGTTCAAAGAAATGACCTCTCATATCAAAAAGCTTACCCTGAAGCTAAACAAATCCACTTCCTCAAAGAACAGAGGTCCCCTGGAACCTTAGAGAGAAGTCAATCCATCACCCTAAGTCCAAGACAGCCACGAGTTGAGCAACCTCACCGTCACTCCTACTGTAGAACCTGAATCAATGCAGAGGAGGAAGAGACACCACTCTGAAAGAGAGAACCATGGATCCGTCAACCAACGCACCATTCAATGACCACAACTACCTAAACAACCTCAAGAAATTCAACAACATCATGAAGTTCAGCGACAACAAGAACTTCAGCAACAACTGCAACAGTAAGAAGCACCGGGTGCTCACCAGGGATACACCGCAAAAACAATGTAGGAATACCCATCCCAACCTTCATTGTATAATCTGCCTAATGTGTTTTGATTTCTGTTTACTGTTTCTGTTTACTGCTTATGATTGTTGTTTGTGCTTAAAGTGTGTTTATGCTTTTTTGCTATATGTCCAACCCCTGAGTCAATTCCCGAATTTGGTTTACACTGAGACTGTGTAATTCGAGTTTGGTGGAGGATTCAGGGGATTATCACTAATGAAAATTTTGTTTTTTCCTTTGTGTCCACCTTTGCATAGCATCTAGATAGCATTTATAGCATGCAAAAACCATACAAATTTGAAATTTTTTTGAAAATTATCCTTCAAGAATAGAGTGTTCATATAGATGCATCTAGGATGTTAGAATTATTGGTTGTTCATTTACATTTGCATAGGGAACTAGGAAGGTGATAACCTTGTAAATATGTTGTTTTATCAGAAAATGTAAGTGCCCTGGTTATTAGTTGTCTAATGCATCTTGAATTTGTCTGAAGTAAAACTGCACCTTGCTTGGAATCTGAACTTGCATGATCATTTATCTCCTGAAACATATTGTGATTTGAAGTTTTCTCCTATCTATTAGAACTTGAATTTGAATGTATAATTATCATGTTTGTGTGCTCAATATGAACTCATGGATAATATATACATATTTGGGTTATCTTCTACCTTTTACCACTCTTGTAGAATCCCCACCCTTGAACCTTGCCTTCTTTCAAACCCTGAATTTACTACTGAGTGGAAGGTATTTTATGAAATGAGCTTGGTAGAACGTGTTAGGTTCGAACTGACAGGAATAGGGTCTCATGTAGTTCTAGTCCACGCCTTTTGGACTAGATAAGACTAGGTGGGATTCAATTTTTGATGTTGGTTTGGGTGGAAATGAATGAAAGGGTATTGGTAGCTGGTAAAAGGAAATGTTAAGTAAGAACCTTAAGAGAGGAATAGAAAAGGAATCAGAATATGCTAGTACAAAGTTTGGGGGAACAATGGTATGCAACATAAGTATGGCTGGTGCAGATTAAGGAAAGTATATGACAATGACTTCAAAAGGGTAAAACCCAGAAAGATAGTGTAAATGAAAAAGGTCAAAATCCATAAGCACTTATGTAAGTAAGTTCCTGAAACAGCTAGCAGTCATTTGAGAAAGAAGTCTCTCCTAAGTGTAACCAAAGAAAAGATGAAAAAGGGAAAATATGAATGAGTAAGATCACTTCAAGTTTTCAAAACGGTAGATTTAGGATCTGGAACTGGGTAGAATCAGAAAACTTAGGTTTCATTAGCATTGGGTAGATGAGGTTTTATTTCTGTATGCATATAAGTGTTCTTACCTTTAGCCTTCTGCTAAAGCTCATTCCCTTTTGAGAGAACCCTTATTCTGAATCATTAACCATTGCATAAAGGGGTCATCTTTACTCCTTATCATGTCCTTGACCAAATGAGTTCATTGAATGCACATGAATGAATCCATGGTTCCTGATTAATGAATGTTAAAGGGGAAAACGAATTTGAATGCGTTGTGGAAGTTAAAATTGGTCTGTGATGAACTGTGATGAGTATGACTAAGGTATTTTAAGTTGGATGAGCTTAAGACTGCATTCTAGAACTAGTAACCAGGACATTTATATTACATGTGTTAGCAGCATGTTTTGGTTCTGAGTTCCCACTTTCAAACCTCTCACCCAGACTTCTAAATTACTTGCTTGAAGGCAAGCAAGGATTTAGTTTGGGGTAGTTGATATCTCTGTAATTTCATGTTTTTTAGAAGTCATTTAGCATTAATTTTTAGGTCTTTAGGTGTTCATATATCACATTTATAGTTGTTATAAGCTAGTTTATGATTTTTAGGAATTTTTTCATATGCATGCTTTTTGGAGATTTTTCAAGACTTTACGGAGTTTTCAGGATGATTTGTGAGAATTCAGAAGAGGAACAGACAATGCATGGAATGGAACTAGCACAAGGCCCAGCTCGATCTCTGCAACACTTTGGCTCGACCTCATGATCGAGCCACATATCCTTTGGCTCAATCACTCTCCTTCCCCGGATCGATCTCCCCCTTGAGCCACATTCAAGTCCAGATCGATCACGCAACTTCCTGGCTCGATCTCTCTCTCGGCCAACTCCCCAAGCCTGGATCTCCCTTTGGTTCGATCCACTTCAAATATTTGGCTCGATCCACTTCAACTATTAGGCTTGATCTCAAGATCGAGCCACATCCATTTTGGCTCGATCTCTGAAAGCTCTCACTCAGCCACACCTCGACCTTTGGCTCGATCTCATGATCGAGCCATTTCTACTCCACCTCGGCCATCTCCTTCTCGCCTTGACCGTAATACTTCTTCATGGCTCGATCCCGTGATTGGTCCATACTAACTTCAACTTGATCCGACAATCGAGCCAAATCTTGTCCCGGCACCATTTTTACACAGCTCGATCACAAGCACTTCTCAGCTCGAGCCAAACATGCTCTAACCCGACCAACTCTAATCAGGAATGGACCTGACCCAAGACCCAATCTAATAATTGTATTTTGTCTTTTATGCGTTTTAGGGTTTTTCCTAAACATTATATAATCCCTAAAACACCTCTATTTGGGAGCAGTCTTTCTTTTTGCCATTCTAGGTTTTTGTCTTAGGTTCTTAGTTTTCTCTCTTTTGTTCTTAGTGTTCTTGATGTTAAACCCAGAATCCTTTTAAGTTTTATGCTAATCTTCTGTTTTCTTTTACTTTCATGCATAAATTAGAGTTATGTTCTATCTGGTGCATATTGATCTAAGCTTTTAATCTTCTGTTTTAGCTTTGATATTTTTCCTCTGTTTTTACTGTTCCATTGATGTTCTTATTTTCTGGGTTGATGTTCTTAATGTTTTAGATCTTCATATTCTGCATCTTAGTTTTGTTTTCTGCTTTACGGTTTTATAAAAAGTCTGTTCTTAGTTGTTGACCTTTCATCTAAAATGTTTTCTTTAGTAGTTATGCTGTCATCTTCTTCTGATTTTTCATCTCATATGTTGTGTGAGTAGTGACCTAGGTTCCTTGAGGATGGGATATGGTAGTGTTGTTTCCCTGTTCCTCCTAGGTGTCTAAGCTTTAATGTTTTAATAGATCCCTTCTGTTTCATTGGACTTAATGCTGATTATTTCAACTTGACCTGGTGAGATCCAATCTTAGACACACAACACCTGAAAAGTGATTCAATTGGAGTAACCTGATCTAGTTGATTTCAGAGATAAGTATCCCCTTCTAAGGAATTAGATGCTTAGGATATGCATCTCAGCCTAAGAAATTAGCTGTTTGGGAGGCTTATTGGCTTAGGTAGATGGTTCATAATGCATGTTACGTGTACTTCCGCTAACGGGAGTTAGGTCTGGTTATCATCTAGTTTGATTTCATTTGCCAAGGGATTGGATTTGATTGCTTGTGATTCTATCGCCTAGGGATTAGCTCATTATATGAGGTATGTTAGAAACTTAGGGAGTTTGAGGAGGAACACTGCCAATTACCCCATCCTTAGAGACCATTTCTTGATTGCATCTTTTACTGTCTTGCATTTCTTCTGATTTTACTTGCATTGTCTTTCACCCTTTTTACTTACTTATGCATGTTTTCTTTGTTACTATTCTTAGTTCCAACATGTTTCATGTTACCTAGGACATGTTAGCAACCCCCATTTTCATTGTTAGCTTGATTTGAAAGAACCATTGCAATCTTGTATGTTAGCATCACACCTGATTGGATTGATACCCATCTATACTACAATGCATGTGTAATGGGAATTGATCACTGAAAATCTCGTTATCAGCATTTTCGTTGCTATATCCAATACTCTACAAAAATACGATTAGCTAAGTTGTTCAGCCGCTCCAATTAGGATCCTTGTGATGTGGTCCTGAACAATACAAAGCATGTCTGTAATCTGGGAAACACAGCTACTATCTCGAGTCAGATGAGAAACATAAATCAAATGGCACTGAAGACCATCCACAAAGTATGTCCGCAGTTTCATATTTCGTCCCAACTGAACTCGTCCTTGGCGAGTTGCAACGGTGTGATAACCGTCAGGAAACTTAATCAACATTGGTTCCATATCATAAACATCACACAAGAAATCCAGAGATCCTGTCATGCGATTAGACGCTCCGGTGTCAATAATCTAGAATCAAAACTAAATTCTGACATTGATCATTGCTCAATCCGCTGATTCTAATTTTGTCTGCAGAACTAAGTCCTTGATTATTTGTCGAGAGAGACAGATCAGAAGCAGGTCCAACATTGTTAGTGAACATATAACTAGCACGAGGCAGATCCTGAAATTTTCCTCTCAACTTTCCTTCTCCAGTTTGACCGCGGCTGTAATTTCTATGAGAAACTCTGTCGCGACCTCTGCTCACGGAATGAGCTTAAGTTTTGTCTTCAAACCATTCTGGGTATCCAATTAGTCGATAACAACTCTCCACCATGTGGCCAGAACGACCGCGGTGAGTGCAGCTAACTCCTCTGTTGCTTCCAGTTTGACCACGAGATGTTGCTGTTTAAACATCAAAGCTCACTGCATCTGTATTTTCTTCATTCATCCGACCAAGCAGTTTCGATTTCTCATCTTGAATTAGTGCATTATATGCATCTTCAATCAATGGAAGTGGAACACATCGTAATAAAGCCGAGTTCACAGTTTCGTAAATTCTCTCGTCCAAACCCATAAGAAATTGGTGAAGTTTATCTTCTTCATGTCCTTTGCGCACCTCTTCCATCGCTTTTGTTTGTTGGTAGTCGGACAAGCTACGCCACAATTGCGAGAGTTTACCGAAGTAAGTTTCAATTGGCAATCCCTTTTGCCTACATGTTGCAAGTTCAATTTTGAGTTTTTGAACTCGTTGTCCATTCTTAATTCCAAATCGCTTCCGTATATGTGTGTCCATAATTCATGAGAATCATCTATGTCACACATAGATGAAGATATATTCTCATCAAGAGTAAGTTTCCTCCATGAAATTACCAGTGTATTATTTGTACTATAGTCTTTGTAATTTGCTGAGTATTCATTTGGTTGTGGTATGGATCCATCAGCAAATATGAATTTCTTGCGAATTTTGAGAGCTAGTCTGAAGTTAGTCGCTATTCATCATAGTTTGAACCTCGCAGCAAAGGTTTATAGATTCGTAGAATTCATTTCTGATTCAGTAGACATATTGTGAAATTTCAATGAACCGAAAACTCAAATTCAGTAATTGCTAAGTTGACGGTTCTGATACCATGTTAAGAAACTTGTGGAGATTGTAAATTAGGTTTCTTGATTGATCGAACAAGTCTCTACAATGCCTTATATACACCCTACACGAACAAAAAACCCTAAACTAAGGCATGTTATTAACGTCTTCGTAAACCCAAGTTTAACCCAATATAGTTGTGTGTAAGAGGGAAACAGTCATAGAATTCGTTCAAAGAGTCTAACTAGAATTAAAGTTAAAACATGGAAATATAAAAATAAACAACATGCTAATTGAATAATGTTGATAGTATCAAAGATGATGCTTTTGTAAATTATGTTTTAATCAAGGGTGTTTGAATGCAATTCTCAGTTAATGTTATTGAGTGTGTCTAAATATTATAGAGTTGGGGATTATATATATATATATATATTTTTTTTTTCTTTTTGCGGGATTTTTTCCTAAAAAGCGTCTTTTGAAAAATTTTGAACGCGTAAGACAAACTCAGGTCTAGAAGAAAGTCTGGAAATAGTTTTCAAATAACAATAGACGGATCTTAGTTAGACCACCTCCATTGGTAGTTCTTAACCAAGTTTCTCCTTATTAAATATTAGAAAATATTACAAAAAGTAGGAGAGAAGGTAAGAATCGGTTCTTAAATAAGAGTTTTAAGAACTCTTTTAGAACTCAAATTTGCATTTGTTATAATTCTATTGGTTAAACATGATTTATTTACTTAAAAATTATTTGAATAATAATATATTATTAAATATATATTTATATTATGATTAAAAACCCACATGAATTTCTAAACTGATGGAGGTGCTCTTAAAACTTCATTAGCTGCGTTGTTGCTAGAAGCGCAAAGATGCTAGACAAATATTAAAAAAAGATGAAAAATAATGGAAAAGAAAGGAAAATAAATAAATGGGTCAGATTTATTTTTTTTCATGGTCAGAATTGTTATTATTATTTATTTATGACACATAGTTTTTGTGGATCATATACTTATTTTAAGCACAATTTCCCTTAAACTCTTGATTTGTTTCTTAATATGTAAATATAAATATGTAAAATATAATGAGACTACAAATGTATTTCCTAATATGTAAATATGATTCCCTTTATTACAAGAAGATACACTAACTAAATCAGAGTGATTTGACTAAGCGATTTGACTAAGTGATTTGACTAAGTGATATTTTTTTCCTGACACTTTTTAGGAATACTATTTACTATTTATATATTCATGTTGATCTCTGTAGAAATTGAGAAAATAGAGAGTAATCTTTTATACATTTTACAAGAAAAAGATGGCCAAAGGAGCAGGTTCCTTTTGCCTCCTCTCATGTCTTCTAGTCTTGTGCTTGTGTTCAGTAGTTTCAGAAGTCACAGATGATCGACAAGATACACAAGTATATTATTACAACAACTATTAATTTATTGTGTTTCTTCGTGTTATAAAATTAATCGTACATGATAATGATGATGATATATAATCCGTGAAGGTGTATATTGTCTACATGGGTTCACTTCCATCTCAACCGAACTACACACCCTTGTCAAATCACATGAGTATTCTTCAAGAGGTCACCGGAGAAAGGTGTGATTTAATTAATTCATTTCTGCAATCATATGATTAGTTACAAATGACTGTATATTTTTCTAGTGTGATTTAATTTAATTAATTCATTATACTTTAATTATAAATATCATTCCATTGAGTCTAATTACAAGAGACTGTATACGTATATATAGTTCAATCGAAGGTCGTTTGGTGAGAAGTTACAAGAGGAGTTTCAATGGGTTCGCGGCCAGGCTCACTGAGTCAGAACGGAATCAAGTAGCCAGTGAGTGTTCTTCCATTAATACATTTTACTTTAATGTTGAAATGAAATGATTCTAAAATGTTATATAATAATGTTTTGGTTAGAAATGGAAGGAGTTGTGTCTGTGTTCCCAAACAAGAAGTTAAAAATTCAGACAACAAGCTCTTGGGACTTCATGGGGCTAAAGGAAGGATCAGGGACGAAGAGGAACCCGACGGTGGAAAGTGATATCATTGTTGGTATCATCGACACTGGGATTTGGCCGGAATCTGAGAGCTTTTCCGACAAAGGTTTTGGTCCTCCTCCTAAGAAGTGGAAAGGTGTTTGTGCCGGTGGACGAAACTTCACCTGCAACAAGTAATTATTTCTTTCGATTTCCCTCTTAGAAAGATTAGTATAGTTTTGGTGGGAGGTTGATGTGTTAACAATGAATGTAACAGCAAATTGATTGGAGCAAGAGACTACACAGGAGAAGGCACTAGAGACACTCAAGGCCATGGCTCTCACACAGCGTCGACTGCTGCTGGAAATGAAGTCTCGGGTGCAAGTTTCTATGGAATCGGAAATGGAACGGCGAGAGGTGGTGTTCCGGCGTCAAGAATCGCTGCTTACAATGTCTGCACCGTTGCAGGATGTACCTCGGAAGCTCTACTGTCTGCGTTCGATGACGCAATAGCTGACGGTGTCGACATCATCAATGTCTCTCTCGGGGGAGAAGAATCAGCCTCTAAATACGAATATGACACTGTTGCGATCGGTGCTTTTCATGCTATGGCTAAAGGCATTACCACAGTGCAGTCAGCCGGTAACAGCGGTCCGGATTCAAACTCAGTTATAAGCGTAGCCCCCTGGATCTTAACCGTTGCAGCCACCACCACAAACCGTAGATTTGTCAGCAAAATTGTTCTTGGAAACGGCAAAACACTTGTCGTAAGTATCACTCTCTTTTTTTTTTATCACTATATAACCACTCCTTTAGTTCATTGCTATATCTTGATTAAACCCATGCTTTCATTGTCTACCTTCCGGACTGGATCTGATCTTGGTGTCTTAATATTACTAATGACTCTCATTGTTTATGTGTAACAGGGACAAGCAGTAAATGCTTATGATCTAAAAGAAAAGAATTATCCTATTGTAAGCGGAGATTTAGATGGACCTCTGGTAAAAGGAAAAATCTTGGTAAACACATATTCAGTTGGTTCAAGAACAGCTGTTGCAACAATCGTTAGAAACTACAATGACTATGCGTCTGTTTCACCTTTGCCTCTCTCTGCCCTACCACAAGATGACTATGACTATATTGTCTCTTACGTCAACTCCACAAAGTAATATTCTCTCTATATCATACTCTTTTACATTTTCTCTCTAAATCTCATGTGTTTGTTCTCTCAGGTCCCCGCAAGGCACTGTTCTAAGAACTGAAACAATCTTTAATCAAACAGCTCTTGATGTTCTTTCCTTCTCTTCTCGCGGTCCAAACATCATTGCAGTTGATATTCTTAAGGTATAATGATTTTGTAACCTTTGTTCTCTTTGGTTGCTTTGGTCTCATACACAATGGTTGATTGAAATTGCAGCCGGATATAACAGCACCAGGAGCAGAGATCCTCGCTGCCTATTCACCTGTGGTTTCACCTTCTATAGATAGGGATGACGAAAGACGTACCAAGTACTCTGTTCTATCTGGAACTTCAATGGCTTCTCCACATGTTGCAGGTGTGGCTGCATACATCAAGACTTTTCATCCTGATTGGTCTCCCTCTATGATCCAATCTGCCATCATGACAACTGGTAAACATAAATTAAAATCAAAATCAAAATCGTATCAGGTTTACTTTCTTGTCTTGCAAGTAACCTTTATTGACAACTCTATTCTTATACTGTATCTTGCAGCTTGGTCTATGAATACTTCTGTAACTGACTATGCATCAACCGAGTTTGCTTATGGAGCTGGACATGTCGATCCAATAGCCGCTTTAAATCCTGGACTTGTCTACGAACTAAGCAAAACAGATCACATAGCTTTTCTCTGTGGCATGAACTACAATTCGACAACCGTTAAACTTATTTCTGGTGAAGCCGACGTCACTTGCAGTAGAAAGATTTTACCAAGAAACCTCAATTATCCTTCAATGTCGGCTAAACTTTCAGGATCAAAAAGATCATTCACCGTGACATTCAAAAGAACTGTCACCAATCTCGGTACTCCAAACTCTACATACAAATCAAAGATTGTCTTAAACCATGGAGCTAAGCTCAATGTCAAGGTCTCGCCTAGTGTCTTGACTATGAAGTCGGTGAACGAAAAACAGGCTTTCACGGTGACTGTTACCGGCCGTGGTCTCGACCCAAAAGTGCCTTCTTCTGCAAGTCTAATCTGGTCTGATGGAATACATAACGTGAGAAGTCCCATTGTTGTCTATACTGATAGCGAGTGACAAGGCATTATCATTTCACCAGTCATCAATCATCGAAATAAAAGCATTTTGTTTTGTGTTCCCTTATCCAAGAATTGGAGAATTGTGTTTTAATCTTGGATAAAAGAAAATATTAATAAATATGATCATTTGGTTTTCAGTTGTACGTTAAATGACAAAAAGATACTAAATTCAATATTGACGTGACAAACTTAAACCTAATTAGTTCTATATACAAAAGGAAATTGGAAATTGGAAATTAGAAATTAGAAATTAGATGAATCTACATTAGTTTGTATAATTATAAATTGATATTAATATACCACTATCTTCTTCCTACTCTCACTCTCTTACACAAGTGTTCTCTTCTTTTTCTCTCACACGTTCTCTTCTCTCTTTCTCCTTCATTTTTTTTTTCCCGAAATTCCATCATTTTCATTTTTTGACAAATAAAAGCATGTAAAAAAATAATATAATCACAAAATTTACATAAAAACATAAATATTTTATGAATCTAACATGAATAAAATTATTTAAAACAGATTTATATTTTTTAAAATAGTAAATTGTTTAATAAAATATAAACCCAAGAATAGTCGGACTACTAAACATAATAGTTTGATCGCTCTGACAATAATAGAAACCCAAACCCAAAAATAGATCTCATTACCCAAAATATAAACCCAAAACCCCCGAGTTTAAACCAAAAATCCAAAATATAAACCCAAAACCCCCAAAATATAAACCCAAAATTCAAAATATAAACCAAAAATATAAACTCAAAACCAAAAATATAAACCAAAAACCGAAAATATAAATGCAAAACCGAATATATAAACCCAAAACTCAAAATATAAACTCAAAATCGAAAATATAAACCCAAAACCCAAAATATAAACTCAAAACCCAAAATATAAACCACAAACCCCAAAATATAAACCATAAACCCAAACAAAAACTCAAAAGACCAAAATATAAACTCTAAACCATAAATCTATATCCCGGCAAAAAGTAATAAAAAAAACTAAATTAGTCACAAAAAATAAATTGAGATTAGCCAAATAAAATTTGATGAAATTAACAAAAAAAAAAAAACATCTCATAAAAAAAAGAAAAAAAGAAAAGAGGGAGTATATATGTATATACTGTATATTGTAGATGGAGAGAGAGGGTATAGATAGGTAAGTAGAGTGGCTATTAGTTAATTATAGTGTATTTTATGTATATTGAGTGGTATTTCCATTATATTATTATATTACTAGGTAACAACCTGTGCATTGCTTGGGATAAATTGATTTTTAATTTATAATCTTGTATATGTTAATTGATATGTTTTTAAAATTTTATATTTTTGAAGCGATTGAAAAGAAAAAAATGATGTATCACAAAAAATGAGCGATTGGAAAGAAAAAAAAGAGAGGCGGTTTTTGAAGCGATTTTTAGGTTTTCATACTTTCCTTCATACTTTCCTTAAGTGCCTTCGACAGTAAGCTACCGACATAGGTAGGTTGCCATGTCCGGTGACACAACGTCACCCTCTGGCGGCGCAGCTACTGCTGATGTGGCTTCTCCTCACCAAGCTTCATCGTCGGCTAAAGTTGATTCACCAACCTCACCAACGTCTGCTACCTCTGTTTTGAAGAATCCATGGAACGCTTCTCACAATCTATCCGAGTCTCGTGCTCTTTCCACTAAGCATAATGTGACTATCAATGGGGGAGAATTGCATCAGCATCTATCCCTCACACTCTTCTCGTTGATAATCTGCTTTTGACCGAGTTCCTTGTTGGCTATTTTATCGGAGATGCACCACATATTGGCAAGGTTCACGCCACCGTTAACAGAATTTGGAAACGTGAAGGACAATTGTCACGTATTGATGTCCAGTTTCTATCCGATGATACGGTTCTCTTCCGTGTCGAATCCTGGATCTTCGATCTCGTATATGTCGCAGGAAGTATTGGCATATCGCCGACACACTTCTTGTCGTTCAAGAGTGGACGTCGTTTCAATCCCTTGCCAAACCAACTCTTACTTCAATGCCTCTTTGGGTTGATTTCCACCATGTCCCTGATACTCTTTTTTCTCGTGCAAGTCTCAAATTCCTCGGGGATATCATTGGTGACGCTCAACATTTACACCCCAAAACCGAGAAGTGCTTAAGGCTTGATGTAGCATGTGTTCTTGTTGTTCTCAACCTCGATAAGACTCTTATCGATAGCATCGAGCTTGTGGGTCAACCACAACCCATTAAAATCATGTATCCATGGCTTCCCCCTAAGTGCACAACATATACTACTTGGGGTCATAAAACTTCAGAGTGCGAGAAGAAACCTGCACAAATATCAACTATTACTCCTAATCTCGAAGCGGCTTCTATCGTACCGGCGGTTGAACCGTCAATCACCTCTGCGATACCAACAACTCATACTTCTACTTCTCCCATTCCATCTCTTTCTATTGTTGTTACTCTTCCAGCTATTGCTAATGTTCTTAATACCTCTGTTCCAGGTACCTCTTCAGGTGGCACCGAGACAGCTATGAAACAATCCTCGACTGTGGATGGAGCTGACGAAAATGTTTTCTCCTTACTTGAACCAGCCATGGAACGTGTTGAACATACACATCAAGATCCTCTTGACAAACATAACACTAACACATCGGACCAGCAGCAAGACCCCATTGAGACGTGGTCCAAGGTGGTTCGTTCAAAACGGGCTAGTCTTTCACCTCCGAAAGTAACCGCTCCCATAGGCACTTCAGCCACATTTTCCCTGTCTTGTTTCTTTGTACTGGCAGAAGACAAAGAGGATGATACGGAGGAAGGACAAATCACAGAAAATGAAACCAAGACAAATATCGATCCTAGCAATGTGTCACACTACAGTACACGTACAAAGGCTAAACCGGACACGAGCCAAGTGACTTCTAAAAAGACTAATACCAGCATGGGTCCTCAAAAAAAATCTCAATGATATGTCGCTCTTTGCATGGAATACACGGGGTTTTAACCAATTCCGGAAACATGAAATCGTCCATCAATAGATTTTATCAACTTCTCCTCAATTTGGTAGCCTTCTTGAAACACGTGTTCAAGTTGAAAATTTTTCTTCGGTTTTGCAGGTTGCGCTTCCAGGTTAGAGTGCTCTAGCTAATTACCACGCTCATCGTCTAGGCAGGATTTGGGTTTGCTGGAAACCTGGTATTGAAGTCACGCTATTTCACTCCACCTCACAACTCATTATTGTGCTTGTTACTTTGGAATCGGGAATTATAACTCTAATATCTTGTGTTTATGCGTCCAATTTTTAGAATGATCGCATTGAATTTTGGAGAGATCTCTATGAGAGTCTGATAAACAGAGATTTGTTAATCTATTGTCTAGCAAATACTTAAGTTTAATTATGTC